>VZQC01012421.1:3184239-3473402 GCA_009823505.1 Rhizomys pruinosus
AAAAAAAAAAAAAAAAAAAAAAAAAAAAAAAAAAAAAGAAAAGAAAACACTGTAATGAGAGGCTGGAGAGATGGCCTAGCGGTTAAGAGCGCCCACTGCTCTTGCAGAGGACCCGGGTTTAATCCCCAGCACTCACATGGTGGCTGAAAACCGTCTTTAGCTCCAGTTCCAGGGGAATCCGACACAGTCTTCTGACCTCCGCGGCATTGCAAGACACAGGTGCACAGACCCACATGCCGACAGTACATTCATACATATATGAAAATAAAATAAAATAAAATAAAATTTGTTAAAAAAAAAGAAAACACTGTAATGAGCCCCAGTACACAAATGCTAACTTAAAAACTGATGTCAGTAAAACCTAACAGAGTTTTGCATTAAGTCCCATCATTTTTTTTGTTTTAGTTTTATGAAGACAAAGTCTAGGGAGATGTGCCCCTACATGGCCTGTAACTCACTATGTAGACCAGGCTAGCCTCCATCTCACACGGAGAGATCTGCCTGCCTCTGTCTCCCGAGTACTGGAATTAAAGGCATACACCTTTAATACACTCATGCCTGGTCCTAATTTCATCTTTTTTGTACTAATCAAGATTCAAGGCAGTCACAATGCCAAGCAATCTATATGATTCAATATTATATACAAAAGATAGCTTGTCATTTTAAAACCTGGTAAATGGAGGCTGGCCAGATGGCTCAGTGGCTAAAAAAAAGTATACTGCTTTTGCAAAGGACTTAGTTAAATTAAGTTCCAGCACCTAGGTTGGGTGGCTCATAACCACCTGTAGCTGCAGCTTCAGGTGATCTGATGCTGTCTTCTCACCTCTGATGTCACCTGTACACACATACAACTATGTTTTATCAAAATTATTGACTCATAAAATGTTTATTAAGACAATGTCAAGTGCATTGACCACTTAAAAGTTCTCCTCAGACTGATACTGACTTCACAATAAAGTTTCTGTACCATATAAAGCTACATTATCATTCAGTGTATGATTTTTCATCATAAGCCGTAAGGCAAAGGAGTT
This sequence comes from Rhizomys pruinosus, assembly GCA_009823505.1. Lineage (NCBI taxonomy): Eukaryota > Metazoa > Chordata > Mammalia > Rodentia > Spalacidae > Rhizomys > Rhizomys pruinosus. The sequence continues at coordinate 3,185,271 of VZQC01012421.1, forward strand.
TTCAAAGTACTTACTCAGGTTTGGCAGAATCTTCCCATTGTCTAGAAGCCCTTTATAAATCAGTTTAGCGGGCTGGAGAGATGGCCTAGCGGTTGGGAGCGCCGACCGCTCTTGCAGAGGACCCGGGTTCGATCCCCAGCACCCACATGGCGGCCGAGAACCGTCTGAAACTCCAGTTCCAGGAGAACTCCAGTTCCAGGGGAATCCGACACCCTCTTCTGACCTCCGCGGCATTGCACGACACGGGTGCGCAGACTTGCATGCAGACAGTACATTCATACACATACAGAAATAAAATTAATAAAAAAAAAATTTAAAAAAAAAAAAAAAATAAAAAAAAAAAAAAAAATAAAAATAAAAAAAAAAAAATAAATCAGTTTAGCTTGGCAACTTTGCTCTTTTTTTAATACAGCCTGACTCAGCAATCACTGTATCCTTTACTAAGTGCTTGGATCATCTGATGAGCCATTCTAAAATTATACAAGGGTTCATGCAAATATGACTAACTTGTGTTTTCTGAGGTTATCTGAAATAGTTGGTATTTTTAGGCCACTTCTTGAGACTTGGGTTAGTGAAAGGAAATGGTGCTTCAGTACAAATCCTGAACAGAGTCCAAGAGCCCTGGGCTTGTCACGCAGAGGGGCTGAGGAGATGGCTCCGAGGGTAACAGCATTTGCTGTGTAAGCATGAGGACCTGAGTTCACATCCTCAGCACCCACGCGAAAGTCTAGGTGGACAACTGTAGCGCCCGTGCAGAGAGGCCAGAGTATTTGGAGAAAACAGAAAGCTGGGTGGGGCAAAGAGAGGAAAAGGATCCCTGGGACAGCAAGCTCCAGGTTTGAAGAGAGACCCTGTCTCAAGGAAATCAGGTAGAGTAATCAAGGACACCCACTATCCTGTGCTTGTCTATACACACACACAAAAACCTCAAATGCTATAAATTTACACAAAAACTTAAACAGCAGATACTGAAGCACGGAGTGATTCTTTTTGTTTGTGTGTTTCTTTTGTTTTGTTTTGCTTTGTTAGAGTGCTTGAGAAGAGAAAGAGGAGAGAGATTCATGCAGAAGTCTACTTTTAAACCTTAATCTCTATGTAGTAGGTAAGTGTGGATGTGTTACTTTAGTAGACTCGAGAGCCTATTGTTATGGTTAAGTGCAAAAGGCTCTAGCCCAAAGCAAAAGGGTTTGAATTCAATCCTTACTATCACTCACAAGTTTGGGAATTTGGACAACTCATTCCACCTGACCCTTGCTGTCCTCTTGTGTAATCCTGATATAATCTTGGGATTATATCAGGATCCACCTTACATTGAGATTAGAGAATCTAGCTCTATAGTTTCCACACTGAAAGTAAGAGCTCAATAAACGTAGGTGTTCCCTTTGTTTTGCAGGATATGGAGATAGGTAATCAATTAAGTTAGCTTTCTGGTCAATAGTACATGAAAATATCTCATCCATTTCTTACCAGACTGTTAAGCAAGATAAGTGAAAAGGTGCGGAGCTCAGTCCGCTCCAGAGGCTGCTCACTGCTTGGGGAATGTGGCAGCAAATTCCTTTACAGTGTGAGCTTGCTTGCCTTTGTGATCTTTCTCCCTAACAAGCGGCTTTGATTCAACATGACTTAGGTTGTAAAGATCAGACATGTTTCAGTTTCATTTGTTAACTCTCTCCTGATTATCTTCCTTGATTAGAGATTAAAAATAGCAGATCAGAGACAGCTAGGAAACTTTACCTTTTCTTTTAGCTTTTCCTCCTGCGGGAAACCCTGGTCTTCAAAGTAACGACATATTTAGGATTCCAAAAATAAGGGGGAAAATCTTCAAAGTCACCAATCCAAGATATTTTGGCAGTGCTTTCAGAGTACCTCTACAGAAAAACGAACTTTTAAAATCTGACAAGAGAGGGTGGGACTATTTCTGATCTTTGTAGCTTACTTAAATTTCCAAAAAATATTTATGTTAAGCAGTCTAAAAGCATGAGACATGATCATTGGGTTTATTTTTATTTGTTGATCAATTGATAAAAATAAAATTCTCTTAGATGCCCACCAGATGGACACTTACACTGATTTTTTTTGGTGGAAAAACCTATATGCAATCTTTCATAACTAATTTCATAGCTAATAATACCAATGATATAGAACCTTCCATCATTTCCATTTATAGTTCTCTAACTCTGCTTTGTGGCCCTGTAGGTTTACTGGAAAGGAAACCTTATCTGGCATGGCCTTCCCTTCTCTCCCTTTTAATTTGTTAGGTGTGGGATATTTGCCCCTCATTTGGTAGAATGGCCAGGCAGGACATAATGAAAGCCTGCCTTTCCCGTCTCTCATCTTCATACTTGTTTTCTGAAGTGCATTCCTTCTCAAAATCACAGTCAGCTCCACCCTTCCTAAAATAACACTGTGGTGCTGCGAAGTCTACCTCCACCCTCCCCCACAATCCTAATTGCACACAAGCCTGCTGTTGTAGTGTCTGACAAGTCAGTGCTGTCAGGGCCGGCTACATAATTTATGGGGCCCAAAGCAAAATGAAAACGCATGACCCCCTTGTTCAAAACATAGAGGAAAATAGTAGCATTCAAAGCGCTAAGATAAAATGCTGTCCTCTTTCTTCCACAGTCTCTCTCTTCCCCGACATGGTGGTTTTATTTGTTTAATTTGTTTTATCTGTTTAATGTCACTGTGACTAAAAAAATTTCAAGTTACTAGCAGGAATTTTACCATTCATCTTTAAATTAAGCAATGGTGATTTTAAATTAAATGACCAGAACGTTTAACCCCTGCAGAATCACCAAACTGCATAGTATCTCATTCTTTGTCTACAGGTCATTTGTATTTTGCTCATACAAGGACAACGCAGATGCTTCACAAAACCCACTTACCCATTTCAATTTCTCTTCTTTTTTTTTTGGTCTTTTCGAGACAGGGTCTCCCTGTAGTCCCATCTGTCCTGGAACTCACTCTGTAGACCAGGCTGGCCTTGAACTCACAAAGATCCGCCTGCCTCTGCCTCCCAAGTGCTAGGATTAAAGGCATGCACCACCACGCCTGGCTCTCGATTTCTCCTCTTGATGCACACATGTTTTACTTACCCAGGATAAAGATAAGGAACTATGCACTGTCCTCTATGCGCTGTCCACTATGCACTGTCCACTTTCCTTTTCTTTCCATATCATTTCAGCATTTGCCATTGGCTAAGATATGAAAGTAATAAAGGGCTTGATCGCTTTATTTGGTTCTTGGCTCTCTTAAAATGCCGTTGCCAGGGCTGGACAGTTAAGAGCGGAAACTGCTCTTGCAGAGAAGCTGAGTTTGGAACTCAGTACCCACACCGGGCTCATAACGGCCTGTAATCCCAGCTCCAAGGACTCCAGCTCTGCCTTCTGGATACACACATGCATGCGCTCTACGCCCTCCCCAGCCCCAGCACATATCCAGAAGAGTTTTCAAAATGTCAGTGCCTCCTTTCTGCAATCAAGGCAGACTTGACTGGAATGGAAACAGGTGGTCTTAGGGCACTGAACAGGCCTTCTTTATCTAGTTGTGAACATAACATGCTTGTCTTACACTCACTCTAAACCTTCCTGAATCCCAAGCATGCTGGGTCTGCTGGAGCATCATGGGTATTATGCAAACAGGGCAGATGGAACATCTGTTCAACCTGCATATGCATTTCTCCTCTGCTTACATGATCCGTCGCCCCATCAGACTTCACTTGCAAAATATAAGATCAAAGAACAAATGATAAGAAATGTCAAAATGGTGGCAACAGAGAATTAAACCAAGCATGGTGTCCTTATGAACTACTCAAGCCCAGATCATAAAGCCAAGAGTGGCCGTAGATGCTCTTGTGCCGATGTGCGGTGGCTGCTTTGTTAGCACACCTTGGCAATTACAGTTAGGCTGTAAAACTGAAGAGGGAATGAGGCCCACAGACTTACCCTGCTGAGTTAATGTCTTTCAGTCACAATCACTTTGCATTGAGGCTCCTCTGTGGCTTGCTGCAACCTCCTCCCTTGCTTAGCTTGGGAGGCTCAAGAATCCTTGCAGTAAATATTTCAACATCCCCACTACAAATAGTATACAACAATTTGTGGCCAAGGACTAGAAACAAAATCCAGGAGATTGGTTTCGAACGTTCACAAAGTTCTTTTGCACTGGCGACTTAAACTCCTTTCTCAAGCTCACTTGCTTTTACACACATACAAATGCCCTCGGCAACCCACTAAAATATATTTTTGGGAAGCTTTCCAGGTAGCATTCAAGACAAGATACCAACGTTGCATGGATCCTCAGACTAAAGTTGAAGAGATTGTTCATCTGAAGTTTGAAGTTCACCGGAAGTCTACATTTCCAGTAGATAAACCCATGTCCATCCCTGATGTCTCTGGTGCAGTACCTTAGTGCTTATAGGCAACCAAGTTCAGTGCACTGGAGCCATGCAGAACTCCCTGAAAGATCTACACAAGCCGAGGTGAGAGGCAGACGGCACACTCAAGAGCAGATCCGAAAGGCCTGAATGCTGAGGTCCCAGAACACTCTGCATAGATACTGGCCAGCCTGAAAACATTCCTCTCTTGCTTCCTGGAGCCTTGAGATGAAGTAGCTCTCAGCCCCATGCAGGGCTAGAGCCTGGCTTTATGAAGCCCTCAGATTCTGCACACCATTTGGGGTGGACACTTCTGAACCATGAGCCAATTACTAGTACAATTTGAATTTTTTTTTTGACACAGGATCTCCCTATGTAATTCTGCTGGTTTAGAACTCAGGACATAGCCCAGGCTAGCCCTGAACTCACTGAAATCTGCCTGCCTCTGCCGCTACACCTGGCTTCAAAATTGAATTTTAATATGGCATGAATAAAGAAATCACCACAAATTGTCAATTTTTAAAAAATTTGTTATTGAGGCTAGAGAGCTGGCACAGCAATTAAAAGCACTGGCTACTCTTGCAAAGGACCCCAGCTTGGTTCCCGGCACCCACATCCAACTATCTGTAGCTCTAGTTCCAGAGATCTGATGTCCTCTTCTGGGCTTCACGGACATAACTTGCAGAAAACACTCACAAACATAAAATAAAAGTAATAAATAAAATATTTTTTTCAAAAAAGTTAATGAGCACTCATGTGACGTTTCCTTCTTACTTTTGGTGGTAATGTACTCCCTAGGCATTCCCTCAGACGACAGCTTGTTTTGTGTTTGAATTTTCTATGGAGACAAAGCACTAGTTCAGTCTGTCCCCTACAACAATGAATAGAAATTTGCTTTTTCTTGTGGGTAGCAAAGAGGACTTCCTCTACATCACAAGGAATAAATGTCAACACCATGTGCATTTTTAGGATTTGTAGGAATGACTTACAGTATGGACAGAATTTGGACGAATGGCTTTTACTGGACCTTGCACCAAAAAGCTGTTTATAATGCAAACAAGTTCACTGAGCCGTGTGCCCTTGTGACCTGGTCACCTGGCCTTGATCCCTCAGACCCCACTTTACCCTCCCACCCAAGATAGTCAAATAAATGTGAATGTGCTTGAATTAGCACACCAAAGTGCCAAACACTGTGCATTCATATTTGTATCATCACTGAAAACAGTGAGGCTAACTGACTTTATGTATGACATATTTTAGGTCCAGGAACCAAAGAGAAAGACTCTCTGATAAGAGTAGGTCCAAGCCTGTAGTTCCCTAACTGATGCTGGAGAAATGATTATTTTAAAGATTTTATTTTATGTGTATGTATTCCCTGCATGTAAGTGTACCCCTGTCATGCAGTGCCCTCAGGGTACAGAATAGGATGTTGGATTCCTTGAAACTGGTTACAGACAGTTGTTAGCTGCCGTGTGGGTGCTGGGACTCGAACCCTGGTCTTCTGCAAGAACCAGTGTTCTTAACCGCTGAGCCATCTCTCCAGCCCCTGGAGAAATGATTTTGAATTAAAGTATGAGTGAGGCCTGGGTGGGAGTCCAGTTCCTTGAGACATCTATAAGAGACATCTAGGTTTGGGTCTACACATAGCTATTAAAACTTATTGTTATCCAGGTGTGGTGGTGCACGCCTTTAATCCCAGCATTCGGGAGGTAGAGGTGGGTGGATCTCTCTGTGAGTTCAAGGCCAGCCTGGTCTACAGAGTGAGCTCTAGGACAGCTGTTACTAAAAGGGAGACCCTGCCTCAAAAATACCAAAAAATACCAAAAAAAAAAAGGAAAAAACTAAAACTTATTGTTAAGAGTCAGGCTGATTCTTTATTCAGGTCCAACCATAATGTGGATTAGAAATGCTGCAAGAATTGTTGGGAATTTGGGGCATTTGGTCACATTTCTTCTGTATTTTGTCATATTTATTCTATATTTCATTTGGGAGAACTTTCCAGACTCACCTTGTTATTTCACATCTAGTTCTCTGTTGCTGGTGCTGGGCAGCATGGGTCATAGACAGTCTTGACCTGTCATGTCACTTCCAGGTCTCCTTTCTGACGGTGAGGCATGCACCAGGCAGGAAGGGTCACATGGCTGCCCTCACACAGTAAGCACGCATTTCCATACAAACTCAAAACTTCCTCAAACACACAAACACACCTACTTTGTGATGGCTAATTTTAGGTCAACTTGGTCAGCCCACTGTGTCCGTGTGATCAAACATTATTCTGCCTGCTTCAGAGAGTGTATTTTTGGCAAGGTTTACTTTTGAATGGTTGAGCTTTGGTAAAATGGAAAGTCTTTCAACAATGGGGTCCTCCTCTAATCAGCTGAAGACCTAAGTATCTGTGTGATCCCATCTCCTCTTTCAAGGACACTCATCAGACTGGATTAGACCCATCCTAAAGGCTTCATTTTAACATAATCACCTCTGCAGGCCTGTCTCCAAGTATATTCTGAAGTCCTGGGCTTAAGGGTCTAACATATGAATAAGAGGGGGCATTATAATATAATATAACTCATAAAATTTATTATAAATGTAAACTGGAAACCAGAATAAAGCTGCTTATTGCGAGTGGGTGAGACTCCATTTCTCACAACAAATTAAGGTTGAAACTGACAGGTTTTTCTGACAGCGCCTTAACAAGAGTCGGAAGTTTGGGACTGTTTCTAAGGGTGTAGTCCTTAGAGACTCCAATTTTTGCAAGAATTTTATTTATGACATGTGGCCTGTTGCCCACCTTCCTTTGGCTAGGGAATCATTTGCCAGTCTAGGTCTTTCTATGACTTCCTTGGGGATGTTGTAAACTTTTTCCTGCCTTCTTATGGTCAGATTTATGATTTTGTTACACATTGGGAAGGAATAACTTAAGATTTAGAGAAAAATTTCAAAGTCAGTACAGAGATTTTCCTTATTGTATTGATATCCTACACCTGGTACATTTATCAAAATAAGAAGCCAGGGCTGGAGAGATGGCTCCGTGGTTAAGAGCACTCGCTGTGAGTCCATGAGAACCTGAGTTTGAATATCAACATGCACATACAAAGCCAGATGTGGTATTGTGTATGTCTGTAACCCCAGTGCTGAGGGCCCTAGAGACAGAAGGACTGCTAGGGCTTGTACAGCCTACTGGAAGAACATAAACTCCAGGTTTAGAGAGAGACCCTGCCTCAAAGGAATAAGAAGAGTGAGATACAGAAGGACACAAGATGCTTCTGGCATCATTCATATACCACACAGATGCACAGACACACATCAGGAGGAGGAGGAGGAGGAGGAAGAGGAGGAGGAGGAGGAGGAGGAGGGAGGAGGTGGAGGAGGAGGAAGAAGAAGAAGAAGAAGAAGAAGAAGAAGAAGAAGAAGAAGAATAGAAGGAGAAAAAAGAGGAAGAGGAGGAGGAAAACAAGNGGAGGAGGAGGAGGAGAAGGGAAGGAGGAGGAGAGAGGAGGTGGAGGAGGAGGGGGAAAAGGAAGGGAGGAGGAAGAGGAGGAGGGGATGAGGAGGGAGGAGGGGGAGAGGGAGGGGGAAGAGGAAGAAGGGAGGAGGAGGGAGGAGGATGAGGAGGAGAAGAAGGTGGAGGAGGGGAGGAGGAGGGGAGGAGGAGGAGGAGGAGAGGAGAATGAGGAATGGAGGAAGACAAGGAGGGGAGGGGAGGAGAAAGAGGAGAATAAGGAGAAAGAAGAAGAGGAAAAGGAAGCAAGAAAGCATTGTTATAAATTAAACTGTAAACTTTACTCAGATTTTACTAGGTTTCTTTCCAAAAAATGTCCATTTTTTTCTGTTCCAGGATTCTAGCATTATTGTATTTCCAACATATTAAAATTCCTGCAGGACTCCAGGATTTGGCCTGTTTGCTTGATTCTTTGACTTATTCAAACTTCCATGTTAAGCCTGGGAGAGTTATATTGCTTTCTCCTTAGCAATCTTAGTTGTAACTTTCCTTCTTTTCAATGATTTTGGCATCTTGAGGAGCACTATTTAGGTATTTCACAGAGTGGCCTTGGGTCTGAACTTGTGTGTCCATATATGTATGCATGGAATAGGATTCCTACTGGGTCATGTTCTGCACAGCAAGGTGTATGTATTTATCTGTTCTTTTGCATCACTGTGACCAAAATTTCCTGTAGAAATAACATCAAGGAGATGCTGATTTGGCTCTCAATTTCAAAGAGACTTCAGTCCATCATGCTGGGGAATACAGGGTACCCTACAGGGCAGTGAGAGTATGAGGTGACAGCATGCCCACACAGTGCACCAGAAAGCAGAGAGCCCGTGTGGGAACCAGGGATGGAGTGAACCTTCAAAGGTGAGTCCCTGATGGTGTACTTCCATCAGCCTGGCCCCACAGAGCCTTCAAAATAATGTCACAAGGCAGAGACAAAGCATTCAAAACATAAGCTTGTGGGGAAACATTCAGATTCAAACCACAGCAGTGTGGGAAGAGGCACTGTCAAATCCAATGTAGGGCTGCAGGAGGAGGCCCTACCCTGTGCATGTAGTTCATGAATTCATTCCCTCATAAGTTTGGCAGGGTTGGTTTTCTTGCTTAATTCAGAGCCCCATGACTAATTCTAACCCATAATGTTATTATTGTCACTCTTTCCACAATCTCTCCCCACAAATGGTGTATCTAGCACCCCCAGAATTATTATATTCCTAACATTAGAATTCAGGCAAGACTCATCGGGGCTTTCCTTATTTACAACATTCTCTATACTTAGTCAAACACCAGCTTGGATACAGGGAGCGTTTTATGGCTTATTGGTTATTGCTTTCTGTTTAAGAGTTCTCTGTCCTTAGGTAGTGTTTAGAATAAGGTGGAGTCAGAAGGGGTCTAAATAGAACTCTGTGCCTCAAAATGAAAGCGGTTGAAGTGACACTGGGTTTGTTCCCAGCCAAAGCTGGTGGTCAGCCTAAAACAAACTAAAAAAAGCACTGTTGGGAAAGGCTGTGGTGGTCTCCAGCTCAGGGGAGGCTCTCTCAGCTGTGAACACACAACCCAGCTGCTTCCCCACGATTGGGACTGGGGAGGGCAGCACACACGCTACCCCACTCCCAGGCCTAAGGGAACGGAGGATGGGCCAATGGATGTGTCCTAGCTATTGCACTGGAGGAGAGAGAAGGTAGCTAACACTTGTGACTACCCGGTGTGTGTCATACAACTTCTTAGGTACCACACATACAGCCTATAAAACACAAGACCGTGAAAAGCAAAATTGCCAGGAACTCAGTTATAGAGCTGAAATGCCCCTCTGTGAACCCAGCTCCTTCTTACACTGAAGCTCATGTCACTTAGAGTAGGATGGACGAAAGATCAAAGGTTTAAGAGATCATTGACCAAATAGAATTTGGGACAATAACTTGAACTTTGTGAGTCTGTTTCTCTTTCATGTATGAAATACGTGTAAACTAGAGCCAATTGTTACAGTGGCAATTTCCTATAAAACAGGCACAACTACCCTGTATTAACTGATTGATAGGCATAGGAACTGTGAAAGGATATTTCTCTATCTAGAGCCAAATTCAATAGTAAAGTGTTTATAAGTTGTGTAATTAAGCAAAATATATTACTACAGGAAAGCTCTGACATCAGCAATGAATTATTCTGCCTAGGAGATGTTGGCTAGGGGATTCAAACCCGCCCCCCCCAAAATTATAAAGGCCTTTTGCCTATAAGTGGGATATATGCAAGGAGAAAGGCAGTAAGTCCCTGTTGTCGAAGACCTGGTGTGAGCATGAAAAATGTTATGAGACATCACTTGCTAGCATACAACTGGCCTCTGAAATGCCAGAGAGCGTTACCAAAGGCCACTGAAGCAATACAGCAAAATATTGGTCTCCCTGAGACAAGCAAGACTCCTCCGTCAATATCAGCTACACCTCAACAGCCTGGAGATACAGTACAACAGTGGCAGCCAAGTGTCTATATATATCCCAAATCTATTTGGCTATTAGCTCTCTCCTTGGAGGAATAACTCACAGCGGATGCCACAAGCTTATGTCCTCTAGTGGTTAGGAGATGTTATAAGCCACAATAAGAACTTGTCACCCTTTATAGAGAAACCACAGTTTGCGGATTAGCATACCATCCAAGCATCTGTGTCTACGCTCACAGCTTAGCTTGACATAATAATTGGTACTGCTTAAATGCCTATACATCCAATAGCTTGTGCTTTGTTAGTATGACTAAAAAGGGTATCACTGGAAAAGCTGTCAACCCATGAAGGGAAACAACCTGAACAGACTGGAGTCCAAAATGACAACTCCAAAGAAATTAGACTGTTTTCTTCTCACCTGCTTGTGCCCCTTTCCCAAAGCCCAGGGAACAAACTGTGGAAGAGGAGGTATGGTAGATTGTAAGGGCTGCAGAGAGATAGGGGTGAATTGTGAGACTACAGGAATATAGTCTGGACTCCTAACTGATCAACATGCCTGAGCATATAAGCTTCTCCAACTGGACTATGGGAACCTTGGGTTGTTCAAAATTTGGACATAGATACTTGCAAAATGAACCAATTACCTAATTGTATGACATACTGAGTAACATCAATGTTTTCTGCCAACGACTGTGTCATTATATTGTAGAATCCCTTAAAAATAAAAAAATTAAAAAATAAAAAATAAAAAAAATTAAAAAAAAAAAAGAAATACGTAGAATGAAAGCTCCTCAGTGGGTGGATGTTGGCATTCAGGACTGGATCAGAAGCAGAGCTTGTAGGTTCGTCTTCCACAGCCTCAGCTCCTGATCATCTACTTTAGTCCTTGATAATAGTGCTGCTGGGAGTGTTATGATCTGGCCTGGCCAATAATCTCACTTGAGTATTTTGGTTAGCAAGGTGATTACTCCTCATTAGTGTTCTCGCTTATACAGCAGTGACAAGGATCTTTCTAGGAGCTGGGGCCACAGAAGAAAATAAAACAAACACAACCCACTGCCCTAAGATCAAGAACTTGACTTTCTAGGGGGAGAAGTCAGGCAGTAAGCATGTAGACACAGTGAACACATGACCAGGATCCGCAAATCTTTTCTGAAAGGGACAGAAATAAACACCCAGTCTTTGCGGGCCACAAGGTCCTAGTTTGATTTCTGTTGTTGTGATAAACACCATGACCAAGACCCACTTAGCAGAGGAAAGGGTTTACTTCGCCTTACAGATTACAGTCCATCACTGAAAATATCAGGGCAGGAACTCAAGGAAGAAAACTGGAGACAGGAACTGAAGAGACTGTGGAGGAATAATGCTTAGGCTCGCTTTCTATGGCTTGCACAGCTACCTTGATTTGTTTTGTTTTGTTTTGTTTTGTTTTTTTTGAGACAGGGTCTCCCTGTAGCCCCATTTGGCCTGGAACTCACTAGGTAGACCAGGCTGGCCTTGAACTCACACAGATCCACCTGCCTCTGCCTTCTGAGTGCTGGGATTAAAGGCATGCGCCATCAAGCCCTGATCAGCTACCTCTTTTATAGAGCCCAGGGCCATGCCACAGACCAGTCTGATGGAGGAAATCCCTCAGCTGAGATCCTCTCTTCCCAGGTAACTCTAGTTAGGTGTCAAGGTGACAGCTGACATGGCATAGCTAATATGACAAACGCCCATGTTTCGTCTATAATTTCAATAAGCTTAGTGCTAGATTTTATTGACAGGTCATATTTTCTGACGAGTACAGAAGGACATTTCAATGAATGACGAATGCTGGGAAGAAAGCCTGGTAGCTAATGTGGGGGATAACATCTTACCTAAGGGTCAGGTAGGGTTAAGTGGGCTGGTGTGATAACCCCAGTGCCGAGCTGTCAGCAAGGAAGCAAGATGGCCTTGCAGAGTAAACAGAGGTGAGGAAAGGCCCCAGGGAGGGGAAACACATGTGCAGAGGCCCCCAGGACAGTTCAAACTCCAAGGCTGTTGCTTTTCCGTCACCAGAAGTCAGAGGAGCTGTGGCCTAGGAAGTAGGAGGGGAAAGAGGCAGAGGGCATGTCCTGAGGGACTTTGTCAGCCTCGAAAGGGTGAAAACAGGTTTAAGAGTCCTGACAGAGTATTATTGATGCACTTTTGTCTGTTTGTTTAATGCAGGTCTTTGTAGCTTAGGCTGGCTTTCAACTTGCTGGTTCACATTTTAAAGATCACTCTTGCTGCTTACAACAGAAATCATTGGCAATATTGACCAAGTTAATATTGACAAATATTGTCAACATTAGCAATGATTTCTGCAGTGGGGGTAGAGGAGGAAAGGGCAACAAGGGGGTAGAGGAGAGAGACAGCTGGCACTGGAGGAGGACGCCCACCCATCATCTGGGCTACTCAGGCATGCTATTTGCTGATCCAAGTGTTCCAGCCAGGGAAAAAGATGAAGTTGATGTGAGAAAGGATGGTGGTGGTGAGAGATTATGGGGCTCAGAGAGAATTGGGGGGGGGCAGGAAGTGAAGGTGCAGCAAGACTGAGGGCTCTGGAGGGAGGAGACCACCTCTGATTACTTCTGAGAATCTCCCACCTGGGTTTCCTGCATCTTCTGACTTTGCTGTCTTCCTGTTTGTGAATCAGGTCTGGTCCTGAGACAGGGCTAATCCAAGTCTTACCTCTCCCCATCCCTCATCAGCGGTTTGGAGCTACCAGAATCTCTCACTCTCTTCCATATGCCCCGAAAGCTGAAATATCTGGCCTTTAAGATAAACACTAGTTAACCCATAGGTTTATCAGTGCAAATATGCAAACCACCTTATCACTTAGCCCACTGAGATGCTGAGACCATCTTGGGTACTCTGTTGGAAAATTCCTCATCCTCTCTCCTCTCGGGTTCAGTCTGTTCGCGCCCTACCTCATTGGAACTCTCTTTCTTATCTAATTCTCCTGCATTCCAAACTCTCTTCTTTGAACACTGGAGTTAATCTCACCTCCTCTGTCATGCTGTAACTACCACTGTAAGATGCGAAGAGTCCTCTTGCTCCGATGCTCACAGTCTTAAACCTTCTTTAGTAACAACCTGAAGTGGTGGTTATTGTTATTATCATTACTATTATTTTGTGGTACTGAGGACCAAATCCACAACTTCATACATTTAAGACAAGTACTATATCAAACTGAGTTATATCTCCAGCACCAGTTAAGGGTTTTGGGATTTGGGGGTTTATTTTGGTTTTTGGATTCAGGGTCTCATGTATCCCATGTTAGTCTCAAACTTACTTTGTATAGCCAAAGATGAGACTGAACTTCTAATTCTCCTGCCTCCACCTCCCAGGTGTTGAAATTACAGGTTATGCCACCAAGCTGAGTTTATACAGTGCTGGGGTTTGAACTCAGGACTGCTCTGTGCATGCTGGGTACAGATTCTATCAACTGAACTACAGTCTCAGCCTTCAAGTTATTTTTTAGAGTCTCTCTCTCTCTCTCTCTCTCTCTCTCTCTCTCTCTCTCCTTCTCTCTGTAAAAATCTCTTGAAACTTAATATCAATATTGTTGTGTATTACTTTATTTTCTGAGTTCTAACCTTCCAAGGGCAAGAACAATAATTTATAAAGTAGTCTTCGGAACAAAGGTGTATGCATACTAACCTATGGATATAGCTTGTTAAATTATCAGGAATTTTGTGAGCCAGTCTTTAACCATAGCCAGTATTCAAAATTAAATGACTTAAACATATAATTAGATACATTTTCTCAAAACAAAAGGGAGAGAATACTGAAACTTCATCATCCTCAAATTATGCTAGGACACTTTATTAATTATCTGTGCATTTGAGGCTATTTAGTATATCATACTACCATAGTAGAAATCCTAAAGAATGATGGGCTGACTATGGATCCCTTTCAGCTCTGTGTTTAAAGAATTGCATCAGCAGCTTAAATTGGCGAGGGTATCACACTGCAGGACCTGGTGGACACTGTAAACCAGGGCTGTTTTCCAGAGTCAGTTGTCAAATGCTGGTGTAGTACTGACTGCAAACTAAGGGAACTGCAAAGCGAACTTGGCCTGTTTGCCTCCTCTAGCTTCACATGTGCACACTCATAACAGCTTTCAGACCAGTATCTGATTAATGCATTTTTCACACAATACATTGTATTCTGGATAGCTTCTGCTGTCAATTTGACACACCTGGGAAGAGGAACCCTCAGTTGGGGAATTTCCTCTATTGGATTGGCATGTCTATGGGGCATTTTCTTGATTGTTGAGTGATGTGGGAGGGCCCAGCTCATGGTGGGTGGTGACACCATTGGGCAGGTGGCTTTAGGTTGTATAAGAAAACAGGCTTGCCAGGCGTGGTGGCACACGTCTTAATCCAAACACAGGAGGCAGTGGCAGGATGAATCCGCTGATAAGATTAGAGCCCCCATGATTCAAATGCCTCTGAATATCAGGACCAAGCCTTCAGTATATGAGTATTTGGGGGACTCTTTATAGACCAATCCTAATAGCATAGTAAAATTGACATAATGAAATTCATTCTTCTGAAGCACCTCATCAGTGGTATTTAATAAATTCACAGTTTTATGTGAACATTATCACAACTAGTTCTAGAGTATTTTCAAGATCCCCAAACTAAACCTACATATAATACTCTAATCTCTTTCCACCCTCGGCCTCCAGAAACCATTAATTTGCTTTCTATTTGGGTTTTCAGATTCTGATTATTGCATATAAATGGAATTAGGTAGCAGGTCATCTTTTGCGAAGAGTTTCTTTCACTCAAATGTTTTCAAGGTCCATCTATTTTTCCTTATTTATTTATTTATTTATTTATTTTTTTATTTTTTTGTCTTTTCGAGACAGGGTCTCCCTGTAGCCCCAGCTGTCCTGGAACTCACTCTGTAGACCAGGCTGGCCTTGAACTCACAAAGATCTGCTTGCCTCTGCCTCCTGAGTGCTAGGATTAAAGGCGTGCGCCACCACGCCCGGCTATTTTTCCTTATTTTTATGAATGAATAACTTTCCACTATACAGATCTGCTGCATTTTTAAAAGATCTGTTTATTAGTGATGGACATTTAGGTTGACTGTTGTGAGTAGTGCTGCCATAAATACTCCTGTAGTTGTTTTCAGATCTTTTGTAAATAAACCTCAGAGTGGAAGTGGTAGGTCAAAAAATAATTCTATGCACTACTTTCTAGTTAATTCCAAACTCATCTTTGTAGAAATGTTAACCATACTCTCTAGTGAATACAATGATAAAAGTATTAGGGTACAAGTAAGTAAAAGTCATAAAATAACATGTGTCATCTATGTATCAGAGCTGGCTTTTGTCTGTTTGATAAAGTGGCTTGAAAGAGAAGGGTAGTGGTAGGTAGAAACTGTAGGTAGCAGGACAAAGTAGATCATGGGGGGGCCTGCTGTGAAACAATATCTTTTTTTAAGGTGTATCAAGATGTATTTTATTTGTAATTGTTTATATACATGTGTCTGTGTGTGGATCCATGCACATGAGTCTGAGATTGCATTGGAAGGGGTGTTAGTTGAAATGGTGAGAACCATTGTCGAAAATGTTAATAGGAAGAAATTGGGACTGATCCCATTTTGACGGAAATGCAAAAGAGACAGAAAGGCTGAGAATATAGCTCAATGCTAGAGCATCTACCCAGCATACATGAGACCCTGTGTTCAACCCCCAGCACCTTAAGAGAGAGAGAGAGAGAGAGAGAGAGAGAGAGAGAGAGAGAGAGAGAATCAAGGAGACAGGCGAGCCAGACAAATGCACATGAAGGACTGACTACAAAATCTGTGGGGCCCTGAGCAAAAGAAAAGCAGGGCACTTTCTTCTGAAGATTATCAGGCACTTTAAGACAGCAACATCAAAGGGAAGGCTTCTGTACATCGACCCAAACAGGTTGCGCAACTGTAATGCTGGCCTGAAATTGAGAAGTTAGAAAATTCCAAAAGACAGACATGCCAAGGAGGGTGAGATTTGAGAAGAGGACGGAGAACAAAAGTTTTGAGGACAAAAATCAGACCACAAGGGATTGAAGAGTTGACGGCTTGGAGGATAAAGTACAGATAGTGAAAAATGAGGAGTGTGCCCCTTTTGTCTTGCTGTAACAAAACAGCTGAGCCTGGGTAATGTATAAAGAAAGAAAATTGGTTGGTTGGTGATTCTGGTGGCTGAAACTTCCAAGCAGTATCTTGCTGGCATGTGGTGAGAGCCTCCAGGCTGCCTCAAAACAGGGCAGAGAAACAGAAGGGGAAGAAGACATGTGCAAAAACCACCAAGCAAGTGGGCGGATTCACTTTATAACAGTCTGCTCTTGGGGTCCAATAAGACCACTTTGGGGACAGGCATTAATTCCTTCCAAGAATGGAGCCCCACCCCCTCAGCTAATTACTTTCAAGTATGGCCTTCCTTAAAAAAAAATGTGTCAGTTATTAACATCTAATTTGTGTGAAAGAACCCTCCAGAACTTTCCCTTTCTGTAACTAGTAATTAAAGCATTACTATGGAGCAATTAACAACTGGGTATTTAATAAAAATAAAGATAATGGAAAAACTCCACCTGCATACACATCAAGATTAGAATCAGCAGCAATAGCATTAACAACAGAGAACTCAATTTGAATTTATAAAGGAAATTACAGCACATCTTAACTGAAAACAAACATTGGTGGAGACAAACCGAGCAAGGTTATGTCACTTAATTCAAATGTAGATTGAGCTCCAGTTTAAAGTGGGGGAAATGGTCCTAACCAGAGTAAAAAATTTTTCCCAGTTACGGATTAATTTATGCCATGAAATAAGAAACTTCAACTTTTGGTTTTGCGGTGTTTCATTTTGAAAATGTAGTAGCTGATTAGCCTCATGTAATACCTTGGAAATATGTGTAGGAGAGCTGAGAAGAAAGCTTTTCTCAGAGCAACTTCCTGGCTCAGACTTTTCCTTTCTTGTGCCTGTTACTGGTCTGAGAGCACAGTGTGACCCTTCAGCTTTATCCACTGGGTAGCATAACCCCAAGAGGAAGTACTTAACAACTCAAAACCTGAACAAAACAAAATTAGCAAGAGTATATATTCTTAGAAATCTATTGATTTTTTAATAGTTTTTAAAAATTTTAATTTATTTTTGTATGCGTATGAATGTACTGTCTGCATGTAGGTTTGTGCACCCGTGTCGTGCGATGCTGTGGAGGTCAGAAGAGGGTCTCGGATTCTCCTGGAACTGGAGTTCTCCTGGAATTGGAGATACAGACGGTTCTTAGCCGCCATGTGGGTGCTGGGGATTGAACTCAAGTCCTCTGCAAGAACAGTCGGTGCTCTTAACCGCTAGGCTATCTCTCCAGCCCCAGAAACCTATTGATTTTTAAAATGCTTTTTTTCTCTGTCCTGTCTTGTCAAAAATGTGAATTTAATATAGTCCATTTAAGCAATTGATGTTTCCTCCCAGAGAGGAGTCTGGAGGTTGCATACCCTACTGGAATGCTTAGAATAACTGGCACTTTGCTGTTTGCTCTGCAAATAGTCTCACTGCTACAGTTTGTCTTTCCACCTTTTTGAGAAAGTGCATGCAGACAGAAAATCTGACAGGCCCTAATGCAAGTATTCTCAAGCTTTGAATGGGCTACCTGGTACTTATTAAAATGCAGATTCCGCCGGGCGTGGTGGCGCACGCCTTTAATCCTAGCACTTGGGAGGCCGAGGCAGGTGGATCTTTGCGAGTTCAAGGCCAGCCTGGTCTACAGAGTGAGTTCCAGGCCAGCTGGGGCTACAGGGAGAGCCTGTCTCAAAAAGACAAAAAAAATATATAAAAAATAAAAAAATAAAATGCAGATTCCAAGGTGCCCAAACTACCCCAGGCTTTGTATGTGTGTGTGTGTGTGTGTGTGTGTGTGTGTGTGTGTGTGTGTGTGTGTAACATTGCCCCCAAGGGATTCTGATGAAGAGATCTAGGGACCATGATTGGTTTTTTTAAAGAGATTAAAATAATTCTGTAAATTCAACTTTCAACTTCCTAAATGGTATCTGAATCAGAATTCTCTGTGTGAGTTAAGTTGGGGACAATTATTAACCCTATCTTCTTTTTTTATTTTTATTTATCTTTATTTCATATGTGTATGAATGTACTGTCTGTACGTAGGTTGGTGCACCCGTGTCGTGCAAATGCTGCGGAGGTCAGAAGAGGGTGTCGGATTCCCCTAGAACTGGAGTTAAAGACAGTTCTCAGCAGCCATGTGGGTGTTAGGGATCAAACCCAGGTCCTCTACAAGAGCAATCGGTGTTCTTAACCGCTAGGCCATCTCTCCAGTCCTAACCCTATCTTCTTAACTGACAAAATAGTAACAATATCTTTTTGTGAGAGTACAAAATGTGTATTCACATGGCTGCCGATTCAACATCACAGATAAACACTTCAAAATATCTATTGTTTTGGTGTAGTATAAAGAATATTCATAACTGTATGAAAGGAATATTAAAATACTCTTCCTTATATATGTGTGAACAGATTAGCATCATATAGTTCAACCAGAACAGTATGTTGCATCAGAATAAATGCAAAATGCAGAAGCAAATCTAAGAACTCAGTATTTTCTATTAAGTCATTATGTAAAAAATATTACCATTTTCACTATAATTTTATTTTGGAACATGTAGTTGTTTTTCATGAAATATGGTATTTTAATCTATAATGGATTTATTGTTACTTTAAAGTACAATAGTAAACAAAATTTACACAATAGTAACTTAAAAAATATAATAAATCTAATGTGTTGGCCCTTGCTTGCAATCTCAAGGTTTGGGAGGCTGCAGAGGACTGTGAGTTTGAGGCAGGCCTGAGCCACACAGGAAGAAGCCTCAATTAGGAAGCAAGCAGGCTGGGCGTTGCTCCGTGGGGGGAGCGCTCCCTAGTAAGTGCTAGGATCCCTGGCAACACAAACGCTGAGCATGATACACATACCTGTAACCCCACCATTTGAGAGGTGGAGGCAGGAAGGCCAGAAATTCAGGGTCACTGTCAACTACATGGGGGGTTCAAGGCTAGCCTGGTACACTTGAGATCCTGTCTAAAAACAAATGAAATTTAACAGCTTATTTTTCAGAAACAGTTCTAGATGTACAGGAAACCAGGGTCGTAGAGAGGGTCCATCCAGCCCCTCACCCTGGTCCCCAAGATCCCGTGTTGTCAACAGGTGCACTACCATGGCACATCTGTTACCGCTGTGGTCCAGCCTTGGCTAGGAGGCTGACTTCTGAAAGGCCGAGGTTGCCCAACAGGTCTGGAACAGGTTTGATTCTGGGAACCCAGCCCCACCCACACACTCCAACCAGCTCCCTAGTAATTTCTCTTGCAGAGATATGAGCAGATTAACAGCGTAATGGCTGTAATTGCTCTGCTGCAGCCTCCGAACACAGCTGGAGGCAGGGCTCATTTGACCAAGCTCTTGGGATGGGTGTTGGGAATTGTTGATGTTTGTCCAGGCTCTAACTTTCCTTTTAACTGTGCAAACTTGTGACAGAAAATCACATAGCACAACACATGATTAATTAGTTTATACATCGAGCCTTCCCAGAGAATAGTGGGAGAAAAGGAAGGATATTAATGCTGAAGAACTATTCTGAGTTACAAAGATACTTACACCTCAAGATATTTCCTTCATTCACTTTCAGAGACAGGATAGTGATACAAATCGTGGAGCTCCATACGCTCCCTGCAAGATGAGACCGAGACTAAATCACAATACGAGATCCTTCAGTCTCCAGAACAAGCCCAGAAGCAGCGCCTCACCAGGTGGGGTGCGGCTTGGGACCCGAAGGCAGTGGTTACCAGGATTGTCTTGAAACGTCGAATAAAGGTTGGGAGGCAGTTGGCAAGTCCCCTGGAGAGAGCTTCTCAAGCCAATTGTGGTGAAGAAACATTCACTGTTTTCAGTCTGCCAGTTACCAACACATACTGGGTCAGGTGTGACTCACCAGTGACTGTGAGAACACCATTAGCTGGTTCAAAGGGTCCATGCTTGGATGGCGTCGCTCTGGGCCCTGTTAACTGGCTGCAGAAGGAAACTCTACTGCTAGTTGGGGCTCTTCCTGCTAAGCACCATCCTTCCAGGTCCTCCCAGAAGCCTGTTAGGAAAGCAGACTCTTCAGGAATTCCTGTCTGAGCTACCAGAGACCCAGGTGATGCCTGGGCGTCCCAACGCTTGGAGAGCTGCTCCAAGGGGAACCAGGTTGGCTCCAGGTGGACGAGAGCATTCGTCCATGCCCCTTTCATCTGCCGTTTCCGTTCGGTTACGTTTTTAAGGTGTTATAGGAAACGTCCCTTTCCAGTGGACGCAGGACTTCTCCCGGGGCTATTACGGAAACTTCTTTCAACCCGATTTGGGGCAGACGTTCTGATTCGTCTGTTTTCCACTTTGGTCCCGCGTGGCTCAGCGCGCCGTTCTTTTCCCGGGATCACTCCTCCGCGAAGCAGCATTAATGAGATTAATGGGGCGGGTTCCAGGGGTCCACTAACAATCAAAGACCCTGGGGACACTCCCCCATCCCCTGGGACCTCCTAGTCTCTGTCGCCAGAGGGAAAAGTTAAGTCCACTACTCGCACCTAGGCAGGGTGGCGAGAAGACTCTGGGGTGATGCGGTTCCCCACCCGCCCAGCGGAGAAGCCCGCGGTTGCAGAGCCCAGAGCAGGCGCGAGGGTCTCGGGGGTAGCTGGCACGGCGGGAGGCCGAAGGCGGGGCTTCTGGGGGCGGAGCCGGGCACCTATGGGCGTGGTCTGCTGTACTGGGCGGGGCACGGCGTGGGGCAGCCTGTGGGCCAGGCTGTGGGCGGGGCTGCGGCGGGGGTGGTCTGGGTGCAGCTGAGAGCCGGCGCATGGCCAGTGCTGGCGGTGGGTGGTGGCCGGGCGCAGAGTGGGCGGGGCCACGATCTCGGGGCGTGGCCTTGGCGCGGGGGCGGGGCTGCAGCGGGGCGGGCTGTGCACGCCGGTGGGCCAGCCTGGGAGCTGGCTGGAGCCTGCTCGCCTGGGCCAGACTTTCGCCGTCGCTGCGCGCGCGGGGTGAAGGACTGGGGCGCGCTGGTGGCCGGCTGTGCCCCGGCCCAGCCCGAGCGGAGCGCAGAGGGGGCGGGCGCGCCGCTCTCCCCCAGCCGGGAAGAATGTGCCACCAGCTGTTGTCCGCCCAGAAGTGAGCAACTTGGAGGAAGAAGAGACAAAGGCTGCACTTCGGACGGGAGAGACGGGACTCCGGCGGACAAAGGTGCGCAGGCGGAGCGGAGCCCGGCGATGGCCGCGCGGCCGGCCGGAGGGCTGCAGGCGCCCGCGGTGACGCCGTGACACGCATGGCTTCCCGGGACCTGCGGCCGCGCTGACTTCCGCGAGCTGGAGCGGCCGGGCGGGCTGCGGGAGCGCAGGAACAATGGACAGCTTCTTCCCCGAGGTGAGTGCGGGGACCCCGCGCCCCGCCGCAGGTCCCGGGGCACCCCGGGTGGGAGGCTCCGGAAACTCGGGGTGAGTAAGCCAGGCAGGTGGGGCGCTGCCCCGCGCCCCGC
The DNA here is from genome assembly GCA_009823505.1 of Rhizomys pruinosus. Taxonomy (NCBI): domain Eukaryota; kingdom Metazoa; phylum Chordata; class Mammalia; order Rodentia; family Spalacidae; genus Rhizomys; species Rhizomys pruinosus. The sequence goes on from VZQC01012421.1 coordinate 3,207,138, forward strand.
TTCCCGGGCTGGCGGAGGTGCGTCTCGGGGCGTGGGTGGCTGGCTGACACCCCGCGCCAGGTGAGTCCCGGGGCGCCGGGAACAGGACTGCGCTCTGCCCAGACGCGCTTCTCCCCGAAGGTCTGCGGAACGCGCGGGCTTCCTGTGCAGGAGTGCAGGGCTTGCAGAGGGGGCCTAGGAGGCGTGGGGAGGGACCGCAGGCTCTAACCAGCCCTGCCCGGCCCGCGAGTCCCGGGTGCCCGCCCCATCCGGGTCCGGGATCCTTCCCGAGCACGCGACCGGGGTTTAATGCCGGTCCTTGGCAAGTTAGGCATTCCTGCTTAAAGAAAATTCGTTTAGGGCAAACTGGTTGTTTTAGAAGGTGAAATCGATGCCCTCTCTTTAGGGTCTTTGAGGGCGGGACGCCACAGTGACTTGAAACGTGACTTGAAGCCCCCCTTGTTCCCCCTGGGATCCAGAGCTGCTCTGGTCTCTTGGCTCCATTTCCTTTCTTGGTTGTGTTTATTTAATAAATTCTGTTTAAGTTTTGAGGTTTGAAGTGGCTCAGAGTAAACTTAGTTGACTTGAGGGAGACTAATGTGATTTTTATTGAAATCCAGGGGATGTTTTGTGAATCCGGGAGTCTTGGAATCTTCTAGCAAATGAGATTGGTGATAGTTTGCCTCCGTGTTAACTGACTTGCTTTATCGGATTCTAGTTCTGATGCGCATTTACTGTAGTCTCAGACAGCTACTTAGAATGGCCAAAGTGATTTTTCTTTTGTGATGGTAAAATTGAATTTTTCAAAGTGGTTGTCTCATTCACCACAAGAAGTAGCTTGGGAAGTTATTAATCACCTCTCAATACCTTGACTTAGAAATATATATATATATATATATATATATACACACACACACACACACAAACACACACACATACATACATATATACATAATATATAACAAAATTATGTATATATATATATATACACATATATATGTGACATCCCTCCCCCGCCCAGTTCATGGATTTTTATATTCATGCCTATAGGAAGGCACCAGGACTTTTTGAGGGTTGTAGTCCCCCAAGAGTAAATGGCCAGTGGTCTGGGTTATTGATTGCTTTCATCTTTTATAAATGGAGGTTCTGCCTTTAGGGAAAAATAGTTCTTGAGTTGGTGGTCCTTTAGGAAATCTGGTGAAAACACGGAAGTCGTATATAGTTGTTGGGGGGTGACAAGGCTCCCTAAGCCCTAGGTCTGTGGACCTGAGGAGTCCAAGGTCTCCCCTTGGATGGAAGTCTTCCCCCTAGTGTAAGTGGAGGGAACTTCAGGATCCATGCCGCAGCTCTTCCTAAGTCCTGACCTTGCCATGGGGTTGACACTTGAAAATGCTCCAAGAACTTTTCACCTTGGCTCCTTATAAGGAGACCTGGATCCAGGATTTTATTTCTGTGATTGATAGAACACTGAACTTGTTTTTATCGGTTTCCTTTTTCATCCTCTTCACTTTCTAGATGAAGAATCTTAACCAAAGATAAGTTCAAGGTTGAGGAACATGTTAGACAATCCACAGACTTTTCCTTGTCCACTAAAGGCCAACATTTCTGGGAATTTAAAAAATATATTTAAGGTTATTCTTTTAATGTGGTGGTGTGTTTGTGCGATGATATCAATTTCTAGTTGGCCTTCAGCATTCCACCCCTACACACAGTCGCTTTGAAGGATGGCAGGAGAATCTGTGGAAGAAACTAAGCAGTGGTGCTTTGATTGGAGACACACTCCTAACACAGACTTTTTCTCTTTAATGCCTTAGAGCACCTCTTTGTTACATTGTCCTGTTTAAAAAAATGTGGCCTTGTCCTATTAGAATAGAAACAGAAAGCCCAGAAATGATATCGTTTCCAAGGGCAGCTAGCTCACAGGGCTGCCTTATCACTAATGACGGTCCTGTTCTTTGCTAACTTTTCCCACTATGATTTAGGGAAAATAACTTGTTGCTTGTTAGACAACAATTTGAGCCTCGCGATAACGACTGAGCAGAAAACACTGAGGGAGATGTTCCATGTGTAGGCCAGGGAACAAGGAAATAGCAACTACTTGTGAATCATGGTGGTTTAGAGCTAGACCAGGCCTTCTCATATGGGTTACCATTGAATGGTGGGCCAGGAACTTCTTTGATGTAGGGGCTGCCCTGTACATTGTTGGATAGTGAGCCTATCCCCTGACCTTTACTCACTCAGTTTGAGTAACCTTCCTCTCAACTTGTGACACCCCAAAATGTATGCAGACCTTACTGAAGGAACCAACTACTGTAGCAAAACCACTCCCAGCTGAGTTGCCTCGCAGCCCTAATTCCTCTACCTGCTTCTTGCCTGCACTTGCCTGGTTTAACTGGGATCAGGCATCTTGCTGGGGGCCACTGGCCAGGGAAGCTTGTGAGGCTTGTGCCAATCAGCTGACGCCGCTGCCTTCAAAATGAGCTCCAGGATTGGCAAAATTGAGTGCACCAAACTCCCCAGTCAAGTTTCAGTTTCTTCATGGCCTTCATTAAATTTTTATGGCTGCTTTTGAGTTAATTGTGTGTGTACATGCATGGGGAAGCTTGTTTTTTTGTTTTTTCCTCTGCGTTTCTAGGTAAGTTGTTAAAAAGTTGACTTAAGGCAGAAATCAAGGTTAGGTGTGCTTGTTACTAGAATTAATTACCTAATAATAAAAGTAAACAGAAAAGGTTCACCCAGTGTAGCGGGAAGATGATTGCAAAGTTGTTGATGTCTTAAAGTGGGTTATGTGCTCTTGTCCTCAGGGCCCTGGGCTGTGCCTAGAGTAGAGTAGGGGTCAGCCATTGCCCAATGCGCTGACCTCAGCTTTTAAATTTTAGGTTTAGGTCTGGCTTAATGGCTGTGCAATACAAGACCTTTTGAAGATAATTAGTGAGTCGTGAGTGGACACATGATTTTCAGAATAAAAATCTAGAGCGTGCAACACACAAATATAAATATAGAAAGCAGATATTAATTTTTCAAGGGGTATTGTGTTAGTGGAAAATATTCCAGATATTCCTACAGTCTAGTTCAGTCGGGATTGGAAGAAATTCAGCCCCAAAGATGTTCAGAGGAGGGGCAGAGGTGTAGCTCAGTGGTAGAGAACCCACTTAGCATGCAGGAGATCTGGGGTTTGATCCTCAGCACCACAGAGCAGTAACCTGCCTAGCTTGGGAAGGCACCATGGTTTTCGTTGTTACCTAGAGCTACTTAGGCACATTTTAAGCTAGAAACATAGCTCCCAAGTCTATTTTTCCTCCTTTTTTGTAGTGAGTGTGTGAGCGTGTGTGTGTGTGTGTGTGTGTGTGTGTGAGAGAGAGAGAGAGAGAGAGAGAGAGAGAGTAATCTGGTGACATTTCTTGTTAGAAAAAAACGTTGACATGTTAATATATTCTTGGCAGCCACTCCACCCACATCAACTCCTCAAGTGTAAAGGAGAAACAGGAGGCTCTCCTGGTGCAGGAAGGCAGTGCAGTTCCTCTGATGGCTGTAACGTTGTATGAGGTCGTTAGCTGGTCGATCCCTTTGCCTTCTCTCTCATGGAGTTAGAGTTCTTGCCTTTTCAACATAGTCCAGAATAATTTCTATTGTGAAGTCCTCTCTCTGTCTCTCCGTCTCTGGTCTCTGTCTCCCTCCTTCTCTTTCTCCCTCTCCCCCCCTCCTGCCCCTTCCTGCCAAGTCAGGGACAGCAAAGCCATGGGAACAGCTGTAAGCAGACAGTTGTTCCTAGCTGGGGGTGCTGAGCTCCCTGGCCAAGGAGGGGGTCAGGAAGGCCTGCTCCCCCATATCACAAGGCCTGCTGTTCTGATTGTCTCACCTTTCACAAACCCGGCAGAAACCGGTGTAGGGCAGGCAGGCCTTCCCTATTTAACCAGCGTAGTGAAGGGGGAGCAGTGTTTCTTGTCCAGCTCTACCTGCTTTAAGTGGGGTCACCTTTGAGCGCGGAAACCTTGAACGTGGCCGCCATCTGCTCTTGGGATTGGTAGGGTTGGGGTATCTTATTAATGGGTTTCAACATTATGACTTTTGGGTGATTGTTACATATTTTCTTGTCATTAGTTTGCTGAGGACTTTCAAGAACGAGCCCCTAGTGATGTCTGTGAGGCTTGGCACTGTCTCTCCTTCCCCTGCAGGAAGACCTCTGTGAGAGGAAGGTCTCCATTTTTTTTTTTAATTTTTTTTTTTTTATGTGTATGAATGTACTGTTTTGCGTGTAGGTCTGTGCACCCGTGTCGTGCAATGCCGCGGAGGTCAGAAGATGGTCTCGGAATCCCCTGGAACTGGAGTTCTCCTGGAATTGGAGTTACAGACGGTTCTCAGCCGCCATGTGGGTGCTGGGGATAGAACCCAGGTCCTCTGCAAGAGCAATCGGCGCTCTTAACCGCTAGGCCATCTCTCCAGCCCCTCCATTCTTAGATCCATCCATCCTACACCACCTGTGAGACCCCACCACCGCCGTAGGATCCGCCACCTGTGGAATCCCAGCTGTTTGACTGTCTGATTAATAAATAAGTGTACTGGTAACTATCTTGCTTGGTTATTAGGCAAATTCAAAGTGACATTTACTTTTTTTTTAAATTTTTTTTTATTTAATTTTATTTATTTATGTATGTGTATAAATGTACTGTCTGCATGCAGGTTTGTGCACCCGTGTCGTGCAATGCCGCGGAGGTCAGAAGAGGGTCTCGGATTCCCCTGGAACTGGAGTTCTCCTGGATTTGGAGTTTCAGACGGTTTTCGGCCGCCATGTGGGTGCTGGGGCTCAAACCCGGGTCCTCTGTAAGAGCGGTCGGCGCTCTTAACCGCTAGGCCATCTCTCCAGCCCCCCAAAGTGACATTTACAAAGCAGGTAGTACGAAGTAGGTGTTTGATGTTGAAAGGTTGGTCTTCAGAGCACACTTAGAAGTCAGAAAGGAGGCTGGGGACATAGCTCAGTTGATGGAGTGCTTGCGTGACATGCAGGAAACCCTGAGTTAAATCCTCAGCACCACTTAAACAGGGAGTAGTGTCCTGTGGCTACAATCTCAGCACCCAGGAGGCCAGGGCAGGAAGAGCAAGGGTTCAAGGTTGTCCTACATAGAAAAGTTTGAGGCCAGCCTGAGATTGGTGCAGGGAGGGTTTGGCCTGAGAGACGGCCCCTAGTGGATCGTTTCCTGGGGACGTTGCACTGATTAGATTTACCACTCTTTCAACCCGAACTCTGGTGATAGATGTGGCATTCCCAGAATTCTGTCTGGACTAGAGCCTGTCTGTCCTTCCTGCCCTTCCCCGTCAGGGCAGCTCTTCAGCAAGCTCTCAGGCCTTCTGCTCTCAAGCTCTCCTTCCTCTTTCCACCGCAGGAGTGCAGTCCCAGCCTGGCCTCGTCTTCCTGCTTGCCCTCCTGTGTACAGATTAGGTGGGCGTCCTGCCTGCTTGCTCCTTTCCAACTGTCCCTGCAGGTCACAGTCATAGCGAGCCCCTCCCCCTTCACTCTTGGTCTTTGGAGGAATTTGTTACTGGATACTTTTGTATACTTTATGTGACTTTACCCTGTTTTCAAATGGGTAAACTGAGTCGTGAGAGGCTAAATGTCTCTCATATAAGGAAGTTTGTTACCTCATGCACACAGGACCATCCTTAAAGGGGGGAAGTTATCCCTTGAATAGCAATTATTTTTTTCCTAAAGGATAGTTTTGTTTTTTTAAAAAACCATATATTTAAAAAAAAACAACAAAAAAACAAAAAAAAATTTTTATTTTATGTGTACTAGTGTATGTAAGTGCACCAGTGTCATGCAATGCCTAAGGACATCAGAAGAAGGCATTAAATTCCCCTAGAACTGGAGTTATGGACGTTGTCAGCCGCCATGTGGGTGCTGGGAATCCATCTCTGGTCCTCTGCAAGAGCAGCCAGTGCTGTTAACTGCTGAGCCATCTCTCTAGCCCCTTGTTGTGTTTTTTTTTTTTTTTTTTTTTTTTTTACTGACTGGGAGATGAAGGGAGATGTTTCTAACCTTTTCCTCAGTTATGAGGCATTTTACATTTCTTTGAAGACAATAATAAATACAGGTAATATTTGTTCAATATTTACCGTGTACCAGCCGTAAGCATTCGTTCAATTCACTTAGCCCTATGAGTAAGACTTTTTAGTTATGCCCACTTCATAGATGAATAAAGTGAGACAAAGAAAGGTTGAGTCACTGGCCCAATGTCACACAGCTAGAAAATGGACTGGTTATTATTTAATTCTAAAGCCCTGCTTCCAGAGCCAGGGAAGCCCTCCACACTAGGCTTTTCTGTCCTGTTAGTTTCCTTTGGGTTAAACTTGCATTATCTCTTTTGACTTGTTGATAGTAGGCAATTGCCACGTGATGATGATGATTTTCATTTGTTTATTTTTATGTGTATAAGTGTTTTGCCTGCATGTTGTGTACCTATACATGCAATACCTGTGGAGGCCAGAAGAGGGCATCAGATGGATCCTTTGGAATTGGAGTTAGAGACTGTTGTTAGCTGCTGGGTATCAAACCCAGGTCTTCTGCAAAAGCAAGGAAGTGTTTCTCACTGCTAAGCTACTGCTGAAGCCCCACCCCCACCCCCTAAGTGATTTCGGAGCTGAAAACTACATGGGAGTTTGGGAAACAAGTGGTCTTCACCCTAGAAACATTGAAGAATCTGTGAAAGATGTTAATCTGCCTTTCACTGTGCCAGTTTTTCCTTTTGTTGTTTGTTTCAACAGGGTCTCCCTGTAGCCTCAGCTGCCTGGAACTCATATGTAGACCAGGCTGGCCTGGATCTCACAGAGATACTCCTATCTTTGCCTCTTGAGTGCTAGGACTAAAGTGTGTGCACCATGCCTAGGATGCAGTTTTTTTTTTTGTTTGCTTGTTTGTTTTGGATTTTTGAGAAAGGGTCTCCCTGTAGCCCCAGCTGGCCTAGAACTTGCTATGTAGACCAGGCTGGCCTCATTCACACAGAGCTCCTCTTGCCTGTGCCTTCTGAGTGCCAGGACTTAAGGCATGCACCACTAGACCCAGTTGTGTCAATGCTTTTTATTTGCTTTGCTTTTTACTTAAGAAAGACAAGTATATCTGTGTCCATGTAAAAGGCGATTTCTACAGGTGACAGCCCTGCCTCAGGAGAGCTGGATGATCTATGTAGTAAGGCACTTAGGTAATGAAGCCTCTGAGGAGTATTTGAGTAAAAGCCAGCACTCCTTTGTTTTCCTGTTTCTGACTGTCAGTTGCTGGAGTACTCTTTGAGTTGTTCTGATGGTGTCTTCTCTTTTATGTAGCTCTTGCTGGCCTGGCCTACACTATGGAGACTTGGCTGGCCTCTCAAGCTCTTAAAGATGTGCTTGCCCCTTGACTACGGCCGGGTTTGCTTTTCTATCCTCTGTCCACAGCAGTTGTCTTTTCCTTGGTAATTCAGCATGTCTGCAGAATGATCAACTCAGATCATTCTCAATGTTTTGCTAAGAGCTATTTTGGAAATATGTTCCACTGCCTTTCCGCTTTAACACTGGCTTCTCATGTCACATGACATCATGTCACCTGATCCTGAGAGTTACAGGTCAGGTGTTGGAGTCTTGCTGGAAGAGTCCATTGCCTATGGAGATGTGAGGGGAAGGGCCGAACTCTGGAGCTGTGCAGCTGACAGCTATTTCTTTTTGTGAGTCATTGTCTTGGTGGTAAAGACTTAACAACCTTGCACCAAAAAGCTGCTGTTGACAGTATAAACATGCTCACTGAGCCATGTGTTCTTGTGACCTGGGCACCTGACCTTGATCCCTCAGACCCAACTTTGCCCTCCACCCATAGTAAAGGAATGTGGGTATGCTTGAATTAGCATGTAAGAGTGCCCATCTGAAGCGGTGAGAGTTGAGAGTTGAGAACTGGTTTTTGTTGTTGCTGTTGTTTTTTGAGACAGGGTCTCTCTGTAATCCCAGGTGGCCTGGAACTTGCTTTGTAGACCAGGCTGGCCTTAGCTCACAGATCCACTTGCCTCTGGGATTAAATGTGTGCACCGCCATTCCTAGCAATCTTCACCATTTCTTAAAGCAAGTCCCTTCATGTCCTCAACTCCCCACTCCCCCCTCTGGATAGCACCTATGGCCTGTTGCTTAGTAGGCAAGAGCTCTACCACTGGGCTGTGCTCCCAGCCCAAAGCAAGTGTTTTTCAAATTGTTCCCAATACTTTTCTGTGCTGTAACGTGTTAATTATTAGCCAAAAAGTCTGTTTTCTTATAAGCCTATGACTAATACATATTGCCCCAACCCCAAAAATATGTTTGGAGATTATACCTGTGGGAATCTTTTCTTTCCTAGCTATGCAAATTTTTAAAATTTATTAATTGTATTTGTGTATGCTTGGGTGTGTGTGAATAAGCATGTTGCAGTACATGTACGGAGGTCAGAGGACAACTTGCAGAGTTGGTTCTGTCTTTGTAGCATGTAGGTTTTGAGGATTGCACTCAGACTGTCAAGCTTGGTGGCAGGTCCCTTCTGAGCTGTCTCACCAGCCAATGCAAATGTTTTTATTTCTTTGTTCTGACTTTAAAAAATGTATTTTTTCATTTTACGTGTATGTGTGTTTTGCTGCATGTAAGGGCACCTGTGTGTGCAGTACCTGCAGAGGCCAGAAGAGGGCTTTGTGTCCCCTAGAAGTGGAGTTACGGATGGTTGGCTGCCACTGGGCACTAGAAGCTGAACATGGGTCCTCTGTCAGAGCAGACTCTGAGCTATTTCTCCAGCCTCTCCTTGTTTTGATTTTTTGTTGTTGCTGTTGTTCTTTTCGAGACAGGGTCTCCCTGTATCCCCAGCTGTCCTGGAACTTACTCTGTAGACCAGGCTGGTCTTGAACTCACAAAGATCTGCTTGCCACTGCCTCCCAAGTGCTAGGATTAAAGGCATGCGCCACCATGCCCGGCCTTGTTTTGATTTTTAAAGATACTATTTTTAAAAATACGACTTTTGGGTATAGAGTGTTGAATTCAACCAGGTTGAATGCCTTTAATCCCAGCCCTTGGAAGGCTGAAGTGGGTGGATCTTTGTGAGTTTGAAGCCAGCCTGGTCTACATAATGAGTTGCAGGCTAGCCAGGGCTCCATAGTGAGACCCTGTTTTAAAACAAAACAAAAACAAAAGTTCACATGTAGGTTCTTTTTCACAGAGGTAACATTTTATCTCATATTATTTTAAAGTGTGGCCTAAAATGATATGACCAATTTCTGTTGGGAAGTTTTGATAATATTATTACTATCAGCAATACTGCATTCCATATGTTAGTAGTACAGATTTAAGCTAATATTACTTTCTAGCAAAGACCAGGATTTGGCAGACTGACTTACTTCGTTTTGTCTTTGTAATACACACTGTGCTCCCAGGTCTTGGGTGTAGGGAGCGGTTTCTAGGTGCTGGGGTCCAAGCCCATTCTTTTGGGGCCATGTCTGCAGTTTCATGATTCTTGGGCTGTAATTAGTTGCTCTTGTAACAGCTCATGAACTTCCTTGTACCTAGTTCTCTGCACACTTGTCTGATTATTTCATTTCTTGAAGATGAAAAGTTTGCAGGCATGGAGTTGTGGATCAAAGGGTTTGCACTATTTTTCTTTGGATTCTTTGACACCACAAGCTTAATGAGAAGTGTTAGTGCATCTTGTAGCAGGCACAGCTGACCAATGTATTTATGAGCCGGGGGCTTTTGTAGCTTCTCATTAGAATGAGCAAAATGCCCTGCTTGCTGGAAGAAGTTAGAATGTGATCCTAGATTGGGGCTGGAGAGATAGCCTAGCGGTTAAGAGCACTGACTGCTCTTGCAGAGGACCCGGGTTCAATCCCCAGCACCCACATGGCGGATGAAAACCGTCTATAACTCCAATTCCAGGAGAACTCCAGTTCCAGGGGAATCCGAGACCCTCTTCTGACCTCCGCGGCATTGCACAGCACGGGTGCACAAACCTACATGCAGACAGTACATTCGTACACATAGAAAAATAAAATTAAAAAAAAAAAAAAAAGAATGTGATCCTAGATTTATACTTTTACTTTTGTCTCTTCTGTTTTTCTTAGTTAATTGCAAGCAAGGCTGTTGATTGACATACCCTCCCCTATCCAGCCATGGTTAATAATGTTCACTTGGGGTCAAAGTCTACACAAGGGACCTGGGTATATATTTTCTGGTAGCCATTGGACATTTGTTTGAAGAATTATTTATATGGGCCTCTGTTCATTTTCTTTGCATTGTACTGTCCTTAGGAGTTGTGCTGGATAGCTTTAGTGTCAACTTGACACACCTGGGTTGAGGGAGCCTCAATTGAGGAATTGGCTCCATTGGATTGGCCTGTGGCCACATCTGTGGAGTGTGAACAGCATTCCTCCATGGCCTGTGCTTCAGCTCCTGCCTCCAGGTTCCTGCCCTGAGTTCCTGCCTTGGGCTCCCTGAGTGATGAACTGTGACCCAGGAGATGTGAGCTGAATAAACCCTTTCCTCCCCAAGTTGGTGTTGGTCAGAGTGTTTTGTCACAGCAATGGCAGAAAAACCAGAACAGGAGTTAACCATGGTCAAGTGTTGCTATGTGGTGGTAGTTCTAAACTGAAAACCCGAGTAAAATATAGTAGCATTATGTGTGAGAGGGTGTGTGTGTGTGTGTGTGTGTGCGCGCGCGCGCACGTGCCTGGGTGTGTTCAGGCTGATTTGTTAACCCACGAAGTCTCCGTGGCCTTTGGAATAACAGTGTTGAGTGTCCAGTGAAGACCTGCCCCACCTTGGACACTGCCACTGCTGCCGGCCTTTCTGGTACATTTGCTTCCAGGACCTACCAGGAAAAAAAGGTTGAAGAAACCAGTCCTCACCTTGCACGCAGCCATCCAGCTCTTGCAGGAAGTAGCAGAGGCTTTCCGAACCCTCCTGTGTGGGTGGCCAAGCTAACTGTCCCCAGAAATCGAAGCAGACCCCAGGCCTGGGTGGATGCATTACCTGCTGTGGTGGTTAGAGGATTTACTGCTACAGCTCAGAGCCAAGGTTCAGGTGGATCTCCCTCCACTAGTTTCCAGCCTCAGATTTCTGTGTGTGTTCAAGTGTGCCCACTTGGTAGCTCTTTTCAACCCCAGCACCCTTGACGTTTTAGGCCAAATCAGTCTTTGTTGTGGGGTTTTGAGCCTCCTTCCAACTTCTCTTAATTACTAGGTAACTGTAGTGTCCAAACCCCCGGGCTGTGACCACCAAATGTCTCCAGGTGTGGTGTGAGGGGAATGGTTCTGTTTTGAGCACCCTGGGCTGTGTCCTCTGTTCTCCCACAGATTGAGTGCATTCAGTGTCTCTGTTCTTTACTGACTGCTTCCAACCTACGCTGCAGTCTTATTCTATGTGTGATCTAGATTTGAACCCTCATGTGTCAGCATTTACATCCCTTGTAGGACATTCCCAGACAGCTGGGCCCTCTCCCCTCAAGCATCTACTGTCCCACGCATGGGTCCCTTTAACCCCAAGTGCTCTATTATTTATATCCTTCCTCAAGCATTAGAGAAATATTGATTATGCTGAGTAATTAAACAGACAGTTGTTCTCTCTGTGAAAAAAAAAGACAGTCATTTCTTCTCCTGAAGTCTGGGAGTATATGTTAATATATATCTCATCACAATGGAGAAAAGACAGCATCTTCAGCAAGTGGTATTGGCAAAACTGGATCACCACTTGTAGAAGAATGAAATTAAACCCCTTCCTCTCGCCCTGTACAAAAGTCAACTCCAGATGGATCAAAGACCTCAACATGAAACCCCAAACTCTGAAGGTGACAGAAGAAAAAGTTGGCAGCAGACTACAAGACATAGGTGTAGAAAAAGACTTCCTAAATCAGACAGCAGCTGTGCAAGAATTAAGGTCGACAATTGACAAAGGGATCTAAGTAAACTCAAAAGCTTCTGTACATCAAAAGAAACAATCAAGGAAGTGAAGAGAAATCCCACAGAGTGGGAGGAAACCTTCACCGCAGAAACATCTGATAAAGCATTGATTTCCAGAATATATAAACCACTCAAAAAACAAAGAAGAAAGAAAACAAATGACCCAGTTAATAGATGGAGCAAAGAGCTGAACAGAGACTTCACAAGTGAGGAGTTAGAGATGGCTGAGAAACACCTTAAGAAGTGTTCAACATCACTAATCATTAAGGAAATGCAAATCAAAACCACTGTAAGATATCATCTTACTCCAATAAGACTGGCTAGGATCAAGAAAACAAATGATACCAAGTGCTGGAGAGGTTGTGGGGAAAGGGGAACACTCATCCACTGCTGGTGGGAATGTAAACTCGTACAGCCACTATGGAAAGCAGTATGGAGAACCCTTGGAAGACTTGGAATGAACTTGCCACCTGACCCAGCCATACCACTCCTAGGCATGTACCCCCGAGACTCCCCCACCGCAGAGATACATGCACAGCCATGTTTATTTCAGCTCTCTTCACAATAGCAAAGAGCTGGAACCAACCCAAATGCCCCTCAACTGATGAAACTGATGAGTGGATAGAGAAAATGTGTTACATCTACACAATGGAGTTCTATGCAGCAGTAAAGAAAGACAACATCATGAGCTTTGCAGGAAAATGGCTGGAGCTAGAGGACATCATGCTGAGTGAAGTAACACAGTTCCAGAAAAACAAATGACTAATGGTATCCCTCATCTGTGGATGCTAGTGCCAATTACCCAGTTGTAAGTATTTCCTGTGCATGGCCCCTTGAGCTTTTGTCCAAAGCAGTTGGGAGTGATGCATATTGGAAACAACAACAACAACAACAGAAAGGACTGCATCAAAGAACTGACTGAAACCATGAACGTATGCTAAAAACAGTCAACTTCCCCATGGAGAATATTGAGAAATACTGAGAAAGAGATGAATAGCATGTTTAGCAGAATGCATGAGCTCTGGAGGGGTGGGGGATGGGGGGGGACAGGGGTCTAGAGTTGATAAAATATGTATAAATAAAAAAATAAAAAAAATATGTATCTCCTTATATCCAGGTATCGAGGAATGTAGCTCAGTGGTAGAATGCCTGCTTAGCTGTGTAAAGCTCTGGGTTCAGTCTTCAGCACTATAAAACATTAAAAAACACTGCATAAAAGCACAGAAGGTCCTTCCTCTTTCCCTGTCACCCAGTGTTCCTGGTGAGCTACAATAGCTCAGTATCAGAATAAGTTCAGTATCAAAAGTGTCATCCCTCTAGGCTGGAGACACACATACTCATTCCTGTGTGCACATATTTCTGCACACAGTTCTAAGCAGTGTGGCTGTATGCCTAGTCCTTCCTCACCTGTGGCAGTCCCTCACGCTGCTCCCCTGCCTCATGTCCGCCCTTTCTTCCCCCCTCGAGTCCCCTGTGACTACTCCAGCCCCCTGTGTATGAGTGTTTTGCCTGCATGTGTAGAGGGGCAGTACATGTGTGTGATGCCCTTGGAGGTCAGAGAAGGGCATTGGATCCCTGTGGTTGTTGGCCACCATGTAGGTGCTGAGAATGGACTCTGGTCCTTTGTAAGAGCAGCCTGTGCTCTTAACTGCTGAGCCATCTCTCCAGCCTCATTCTTCAACTTTTTTCCATTTATTTTCAACTTAAAGGTTCTTATTTTTAGTATGTATGTTATGTGTGTGGTGCACATGTGCCGTGGTATGCATGTGGAGGTCAGAGTCAGTGCCTCCTTTTCACCTTTAGGAGGGTCCCGCGGATGGGACTTAGGGCCAGGCTTGTGCAGTAAGTGTTTTTACCCACTGAGCTGCCGGGCTGCTGACCCCACAGTGGCACAGGGTTGACTTCCGTGACATAACTGAGCCAACTTGGCCTGAGATTTTCTTAAATAATTTGAAGATTTAGCTGTTAGAGCTCTTGGTCATCACTACACAGTGTGGAGCTTCCTAGTCTGAGTATCTTTATATGAGACAGATACATCATGAAATACAAGGAGTTTTCATGGCCAGGCTGTTGGGAAAGGGCTCATTTAAACTGTCGGTGTCACAGCCCAGCTACATGCTCGTCCTATGTGCAGTACCAGGTGTGCAAATGAATGCTGTAGTTTTCTGTACACCAGACATCGGGGGCACCTTGAACAAAATGTAGAAAGACTTTCCTGTTCTTCATCTTTATCTCAGGGTGACTGAGGTGAAAGGGAATTCTTTAAGCCAGGACTTCAAGGACATCCAAAAACCCTCTTTGGGTCAGGTGTAATGCGGGTAATGCCGGTAATGCGGAGCTAGTAAGGAAGGGGTTATCTTGGTAAAGTGGTGTGACAAGAAAAACTAGACGAGGTAAAGGACAATCTCGATCGGGCCTGCCACTTATCAGGAAGCAGTGGCGCCTTGGTACCCAAACTCTTGCTCCACTGTGAACCTGCTCAGAGCTTGCAGTGTGGTGCAGAAGAGGGCCTTGTAGGTGCTTCGCTTTGTTCTGGACCTGGGTCTGGCCTGTTTGGGAGGAATGGCTGCTGCAGGAGCCCAGTGTGGAAGTGAGGGGGCGTGGCTTCCTAATAGTTCTGGAGAGGGGCTTTTCCTTACCTCTCCTTCTTACTGCTCTGTCCTCATACTTTGAACAGAAAGCTGAGTTTGAGGCAGAAGAAGACAAACAAATGGAAACTTAGAGGCACATTACATAAGGGGGTGTTGTCTTGAACTTTCTCTGTCCCCCAGGTGAGGGCCCCCAGATCCACCAGGGATGGGCCCGCCATGTCCTTTCCAGTACTGAGACTCTGACTTGTCCTCACCCTTCCCACTTGTTTCTGAGCCCGCTTGCCAAGCAGCCTCCACCAAGACCCCCTCACCCTGCCCCCTCCCCTGTAGTTACACTCTACTGAGATTGGCCCTGAGCTCCAGAGAGACACCCTGCATTCTGCTCTCACCGCTGAGGCTGTATGTCAAAATCAAGGCAAAGTATTTACCCACATGCTAATTTTCTTTCTGAGTCAGTCTTGTTTGGCATAAAAAACAACCACTTCCTGTTGTTTGTCCCACCAAGTGTGTGTATAAATAGGTTTCAGTGGCAGGCAGGTCACCTGATATCACACATGTAAAGGAGAGGGCTTTTCCTAAATTTCTCTGTATAAGGAGTTTAATATATGTACAGTTGTCTCTTGGTATGTATGAGACATTGGTTTCAGGGTCTCTGGTTGGACGCCAAGATCCATGGTGCTCAAGTCCCTTGTATGGAATGGCATCATATTTGAATAAAACCTGTATGCATCCTCTTGTTTATAAAGTGTGTTATGTAAATAATCATTAATTTATGTTGCTTCCAAACTCTTGACTTTTGCACTGAGTTGAATCTCCAAGCAGAATCTGTGGATTGAAGGCTGACTATGTGTACCACATTTACACATATGTATATGTAGATTTGTCAGTACATTCACAGTTCCTGGCTGAGTCAGTCATGGCTGCTGGCAAGGGAAATGAAGTCTCTTACCAAGGCCATATCAACAGTTACTTTTGCTCAAATCTGATGAACTCGGCGCTCGCAATAGAGAAGCACAATCTTTGCAGGCAGTGCTTTGTGCTGCTTGTACTTTTCCAGGAAGATAAAAGTTAGACAGTGCCTCCCTACTGTCTCACAGGTACTTGCCTTGTTAGGATCCTCACAATGCTGTTTTGACTGCCATAGGGATTATTTTAAAAAGGTTTACGTATTAGGGGTTGTCTCAAAAGTAGGTGCCAAGTTCAGCTTCAAGGTTACGAAGTTCAGATGCAGACTGTAAATTCTGGTATTAGTTTTTTTCAGACCCTGAGAACCACTTGGAGTCTCTGCTGTTTCTCACGGTGATATAGATTTTCAGCTGTAGCAATTTCCTGCTGCCTTCAGGCAGATTTGGTAGGTTAACTGTCTATTAGTTTCTAAAAACAGCATCTACTTAGGTTCTCTTATAAAAGTCAGAGCGTCTCCTCCCACCCCTTTTTCTCTCTCCAAGATCTCACATAAGCCAGGCTGGCCTCAAACCTGCCGTGTAGCTGAGGATGACCTTGGACTCCAGATCACCCTGCCTCCTCCTCCCAAGTGCCTGCCGGCCCGCCCGGGTTTCCTCTGTGTCTGTTTCCTAAGTACTGCATCACACCTGCAGACATTTATGTGGTTATCCAAACTCTTCCTCACGCGTGTGTGGGATGTGCTTTATACACTGAGCATCTCCACAGTCCCCAAAGTAGTTTTTCCCTAAATTTTCTTTTTCTTTCTTTTTTCCTTTTTTCAGTCTTTTTGAGACAGGGTCTCACTGTAGCCCCAGCTGTCATGGAACTCACTATGTAGACCAAGCTGGCCTTGAACTCACAAAGATCCACCTGCCTCTGCCTCCCGAGTGCTGGGATCAAAGGTGTAGGCCATCACACCCATCCCATATTTTATTATTTTTATTTTATGTGTGAGTGTTGTATCTGCTTGTCTGTAAATGTACCATGTGTGCCAGCAGAGGCCAGAAGAGTGCATTGGATCCCCTGGAACTGGAATGACAGATGGTTGTTAGCTGCCATGTGGGTGCTGGGAATCAAACCCAGGTCTTCTGGAAAAACAAGTATTCTTTTTTTTTTTTGTCTTTTCGAGACAGGGTCTCCCTGTAGCCCTGGCTGTCCTGGAACTCACTCTGTAGACCAGGCTGGCCTTGAACTCACAAAGATCCGTCTGCCTCTGCCTCCCAAGTGCTAGGATTAAAGGCGTGTGACACCATGCCCGGTGCAAGTATTCTTAACTGCTGAGTCATCTCTCCAGCCCTCTTTTTCCTTTTTACTCTTTATTTTTTTTGGATTAGAGCTGTGTTCTGTGGCTCAGTCACGGGATTTTGGTGAGCTCTCCATGGCCTGAGCTGAGCAGCCCCAATGACTCTGCATTTTCCTTAACCCAAGTTTTTGGTTTTTTTTGAGACAGGGTTTCTGTTAATTAGCCCAGGCTATCCTCAGACTCATGGCAATCCTTCCGTCTCTACCTCCCGAGTACTGGGATTATAGGCATGTGTTGCCACACCTGGCTAGTTTTTTTTCTATTATATTGTATTTATTTTGTGAGGAGGGAGGGCACATGGGTGTCATGTGCCACACACGCACAAGTAGAGATCAAAGGACAACTTGAAGGAGTTAGTTCTTTCCTCTCTTGTGGGACCTGGGTTCAAACTGAGGTTGTCTGGCTTGGCAGCAAGCACTTTTACCTGCTGAGCCATTTTGCTGGCTCATGGTTTGTTTTGAGGGGATATAGTCTGTATTTGTAGCTAAGCTGTCCTTGACCTAACCATTCCCCTACCACAGAATCCCAAGAGCTAGGATTATAGATATGCATCACCTCACTTCATTAATTCAGTTGTTTCTAACTTGTGAAAATCTTCATGATCACTTACTGTGGACTTTGCTGAGTTCCTTACGTGGGAATTCATGTAAGCTGCCCAGGCAGTCTATGCAGTGGGTGTGTGTGTCTCATCTCCACTTTACCTGGGAGAACAGAGACGTTCACATAGCTGTGAAGTGGAAGAACCAAGATGTGGACCCGTGGGGCCCACTGTGCATTCTGAATTCTTCAGGAATTTATGCGCTTCATACTGGTGACACTAGAGGCCATGTAGACATAGTTGCTTCTCTGCAGAGAGCAGACTAGTCCTGTGAGGCCCAAGGAGGATTCTTTATTTTTGCTAGCAACCAGCAGAATAGGGAAAAGTTTTCAATTCATACAAAGTGACCACACTGACTAGCTGCTTGTTTTTGTGATGGGCTACTGGGCAATAGGTGTACGTTAGAATTCTGTTCAGAGACACATTTCAAAGAATTACACTTACTTGATTTAAGATCTATTTAGGGGGCTGGAGAGATGGCCTAGCGGTTAAGAGCACCGACCTTTCTTACAGAGGACCCGGGTTCGATCCCCAGCACCCACATGGCGGCTGAGAACCGTCTGAAACTCCAACTCCAGAACTCCAGTTCCAGGGGAATCCGACACCCTCTTCTGACCTCCGCAGCCTTTCCAACTCCAGAACTCCAGTTCCAGGGGAATCCGACACCCTCTTCTGACCTCCGCCGCCTTGCGCGACCCTCTTCTGACCTCCGCAGCCTTTCACGACACTGGTGCACAAACCTGCATGATGACAGTACATTCATACACATACAGAAATAAATAAAAATTAAAAAAAAAAAAGATCTATTTAGATCTGTGGTTACCCTAATTCTTTTTTTGATATTGTGAGTACTTGAAATGGATAAAATAGCAAGGGCCAGCATCAGCAGCTCCAGTCTGCTTACTGGGTCTCTTTGGGCCACTTGATTGTTGTAGTTAATTACCAAGCGCTTGGGTTACCAGCCCTGATCGTGCCAGAGGCAGCCACTTTGAATGGAGCCAGGGAACCTTTCCTGGCAAGCCCCACACCTTTCTTTTCCACTTCTTTCAATTTTGATGAGTAAGTGTGTGTTTTTCCTTCTGCTTCATTTTCACCACGCACATTGTTTTCATTGCCAGCCACAGTAGCAAATCACTCTGTAGGGAGCAGAGTTGGACTCTTATTTACAGAAAATAAATGGAAAAGGCCTCATACGTTCTCACACCCTGAATGCTCACTTCGAGTCTTCCGGCAGGAGGGGCACTGCTGAACCCTCTCTCAGTGGATTAGCAGCAGGTTCTTTCTGTGCTTACCTGTGTCTGATTTTTCTTTATCAGGAGAATAAAAAGACAGTAATTTAACCTATTTTTTTTTTTTAAGATTAAAAGGTTTTTTTTGGTTATGTGTCTGTGAGTATGCATACCTGTCTACATGTGCCTGTGGAGGCTTGGAAGGGGGCATTACATCCCTAGAGCTGGAGTTACAGGCAGTCGTGAGCTGTCTCCGATGGGGGTGGAAATTGGAACTCGGGTCCTTTGGAAGAGGCACAAACGCTCTTAACTGCTGAGCCATCTCTCCAGTCCCCAATTGGATTTTTAAGAATATTTTATTTTTGGGGCTGGAGGGATGGCCTAGCGGTTAAGAGCGCCGACCGCTCTTACAGAGGACCCGGGTTCGATCCCCAGCACCCACATGGCGGCTGAGAACCGTCTGAAGCTCCAATTCCAGGAGAACTCCAGTTCCAGGGGAATCCGAGACCCTCTTCTGAACTCCGCGGCGTTGCACGACACGGGTGCACAGACTTGCATGCAGACAGTACATTCATACACATACAGAAATAAATAAAAATTAAAAAAAAATTAAAAAAAAAAGAATATTTTATTTTTAATGTATATGAATATATTACCTGAATGCATATAAATGCGCCCCTGTTGTACAGTGCCCTGAGAGGTCTGAAGAGTGTCCGTTTCCCCTGGAACTGGAGTTACAGATGATTGTTAGCTGCCATGTGGGTGCTGGGAATCAAACCTGTGTCCTCTGTAAGAGCAACCAGTGCTCTTAACCACTGAGCCAATTCTCTAGCTTTCAATTAGATTTTTACTGACTTGGAAAATGTGATAAATTAGATATCTTTCTAGGTGAACTCGAGTATCACATATATTATGTTTATTGCCTGCATATTGTATGAGCTTCTGTTTTGTTGCTGTAATAAAATACCCTGAGAAAAACAACCAAAAGGAGAAAGGGTTGATTTTTGACTTGCAGTTCCTGGGGAATAGAGCTCCAGATGGTGGGAAAGGCAGGGCGCTGAAGCAGGAAGCCAGTGGATCGCAGCACATCCCCCCCCCCCCCAGTAAGCCCCAAAGTCCAGCCAGGGATGCACTTCTTCCTTCAGCAAGGCTCCGTCTCCTCAGGTTCCATAACCTTCCCAGACAGTAGTGACAACTGGGGACTAATGTTCAAATACACGAGTCTATGGAGGAGGTCTTATATTCAAGCTATAACAGATAAAATTTAACTCAAAGACTCCGTGGAATCCATATGGGATATTTAATTTGTTAGACTGAAAATCAATATCTTTTGAATTCAAATGAATCTACCTGGAGGATGATATGTGGAGTGTTGGCCCACCCAGTGTGAACCTCAGGTCTCTGGAGATAGTTCATGATGGTAATCTGGGTTTGATAGGTTGGTCCTGTCCTGGACGTCCTCACCCAGGTTAGGACGGAACAGTCAAGGGACTAAGCAATTCAGCTGGTAAGGAGCATGCCCCTGACTGTTTGCTAATCCAGATTGATGATAAAAAGGAGAGGATGAGCCGGGCGTGGTGGCGCACGCCTTTAATCCTAGCACTTGGGAGGCAGAGGCAAGAGGATCTTTGTGAGTTCAAGGCCAGCCTGGTCTACAGAGTGAGTTCCAGGACAGCTGGGGCTACAGGGAGACCCTGTTCTCGAAAAGACAAAAAAAAAAAAAGGAGAGGATGATGCTTTGTCAGCTTCAGAGATCACTGCTTGCAAAGACCTCTGTTGGTGGAAGGCAGCCTGATTCAGGGACCTCTCATTGGGCTCTGAGTCTGCATAGGTACTGGCAGCTTGGGGAGGATTCCCCCCCCTGCAGTTACTGTTTGATGAGGGGCAGCTGGGAACAACAGGCGAGTTCCGTTGAGGAAACACGCACCTTGGAAAGTCCCTCAAGTTGATTGGAAACTAGGAGCCTCTTAATGAATAACAGCAACAGAAAAAGCAGAGGGCATTCCTGAGAGTCTGTTTGGTGCCATTCTGTGCTCTGAGCCCTTTGTATACATATGGTCTCTCATTGAATCCCACCTGTATCGGGCACTATTGTTTATCCTAGATGGAGTTGAACAACCTGTGGTTTAGAGAGTTTGAACTCCTCATCACACCACTCAGTTTGCTAGGATTTCGAGGTTTCGGCTTCCCAGGAGCCGTGTGAGCTCATTTCTTCACATTCTCCTGGCCGTGGGTTTCGAGTCCCAGGAACCAGCAGGACCTCCTCGCAGCTGGGGGACTTTTCCTACTGCCGTAGAGCCAGTGATTCTCTTTCAAGGTTATTTTCATGGCTTGGATTGCCAGCTGAGGCCATGTTTTGTCTAGTACTTCGTCAAACATCGGAGACTAGAAACTCATAAATAGGAAAAACAAAAATAGTGTTCTCAGTAGAGAGAACAGGTCTTCAGAATCCACAGTGCTCTAGATGGTTCTTCCTAAGATGGAGTGGGTCTGGGACATGTGGATTTGCCTGTTAGCTACCACTTGTCTGACCTAGACCTACGCATGGTGGAGATCAGGACATTCGGCTTTGTAGGGGAGTCCTTGGAGAGGCTGTTCCTGGGTTGGAATCACGTGGACTGGCAGCAAAGGAACGAATGTGGTCAGCATGGGTCAGCAGAATCAGCTGGGCAGTGGGTGGGCTGTGTCAACCCCGGCCAGAGACGTCAGGTAAAGCACCATGTTCTCTGCTTAGCTTCCCATCTATGCTCCAGCAAGAATGCTGTCTTCCACACAGGCACATGAGCCTCTGCTGGTTTGCCAGTAGCTACTGTTTCTTGACCTTCCTGTCCCGCTTGGCCATGGAGTCAGTGTCCTGGGAGGAACCCGGCTCACTAAGAATGTCATGCTCTTTCCTGCCTTAACTGAGAATCCTGTGAGAGGTGTGGACGGTCACCACATGACCAGGATCATTCCAGTTCTCCTGTTGTCTGGTGGCTTTTTGTGTGTGTATGTGTGTTTGTTTGTGTGTGTGTGTGTGTGTGTGTGTGTGTGTGTTTTGCATGTGCATGCTTATGATGTTTGTGCATGCTTCTACATGTGCAGGTGCATTTATCCCTGTGTATGCATGTGGAGGCCAGAGGTTGATGTTGAGTGTCTTCATCTGTCGTTTTCACTCTATTTATTGAGGGAGGGTCTCTCATTGAACCTGAGCTTCCTTTTCCGCTAGCCTGGCTGGCCAGCGAGCCTCCAGGATCCGCATGTCTGCCGCCTCCGTGCTAGGGTTACCAGCATGCACCACCCTTCCCTGCTTGTGTGTGGGTGCTGGGATCGGAACACAGGTTCTTTTTTTAAAGTATTTTATTGTTTTTATTTTATGTGTATGAGTGTACAAATGTGCCCATGTTGTACAGTGCCCTCAGAGGTCAGAGGAGGGCGTTGGTGTCTCCTGGAACTGGAGTGAAGGGCAGTTGTTAACCACCTTGTGGGTCCTCTATAAGAGCAGCCAGTGCTCTTAACCACAGAGCTGTACCTCCAGGCCCTAAACTCAGATTCTAATGATTGCACAGGTAGCCCTTACCCCTGAGCCATCCAGAGAATATCTGATGCAGTGAACTTTAGCTCCCGTACTTGCAGAATGTGAAATGATTTGCTTCTCAAGTGAGGAGACAGACACCACTTATATTGAGGTCTGTTCATCACAAAAGAAGGAAGAGGGCTGGATAGATGGCTTGGTGGTTAAGAGCACTGGCTACTTTCACAGGACCTGGGTTCGATTCCCAGTATCCACATGGCAGCTAACAATAGTCCATAGCTCCAGTTCCAGGGAGTCCAACAGCCTCTTCTGACTTCAGCAGGCATTGCATGACACAGGTGCACTTAGGTAGATGCAGGCAATACACTCGTACAGAAAAAAACAAAACAAAAGAAAGACACTTCAAGAAGCCTCAGGTCTTTTTTTCTGGAGAACTTTACCCAAACCAAAGTGAGGTACACTCCCCCATCATCTATCCTTTTTTTGAGGAAGAAACAGAATTTCCTGTGTGGTTGGCAGGTGTCCAGAAACATGCCTCTAGCTCAGGGATCATCACAAACCAAAATAACAGAAAGGCTGAAATTCAATATTGAGGGATATGGTGAGTGCCCGTGTACATGCATGCATGCCCCTGTGAAAGCCTGTACCCTGCACATGTGGGAGTGGCGGGGGCAGGGAGGTAGATGAAAGGTGTCTGGGAGCTTTAACCCTTGGCTCTATAAATAGAACACTCACTTGGGTGGCTCAAATACAGACTCTTGAAAAGGAGTTTATCCTGCCATTTGGTCAGAATTAAGGTATGACGCAGTGTCCTCTACCCAAGTCTGGCCCACATTTATACCCAGTTTCCTTTTGATTTGAGCCAAGTTTAATTAAAACCACTGCTTGACAAGTCCATTAAATAAGTGAAACACTTCCCTTTAAGACTCTACTCTGAATGGAGGTATTATACACAAAACAATGCCTTTTTAGAACCTGTGGTAAGGCCAACTGGGAATATGCAAAGCACTGTGTAAACGGGAATGAATCTTTGCCCAGTCTGAGCCAAGAGCCCAGGAAGGTGAGTGAGATGAGACCCACTGTGTGGAGCAGGGGACTGTGACAAACAGACCTGGAAGAATTAGGGCTTGGTGTTGCCAGGCTTTCTAGTTTTTATTTTTATTTATTTTTTATTTTTTTAAGTTATTTTTTATTTTTTTATTTTTATTTATTTATGCGTGTGAATGTACTGTCTGCATGTAGGTTTGTGCGCCGGTGTCGTGCAGTGGCACAGAGGTCAGAAGAGGGTGTCAGATTCCCCTGGAACTGGAGTTCTCCTGGAATTGGAGTTCTCAGCCGCCATGTGGGTGCTGGCAATCGAACCCGGGTCCTCTGCAAGAGCAGTCGGTGCTCTTAACCGCTAGGCCATCTTTCAGCCCCAGGCTTTCTAGTTTTTAATAAGTTACCAGAAGCTAGATTTCTGTGAAATGTCCCGAATTGAATAATGTCAACAAGGAACACAAAAGGTGTTAGTTTTTGGTGAGTGGGCCAAACAGTATTTGGCTAGAGTTTGTAGTCCTTGGACAGTGAAAAGTGACACTTCTTCACTTTATGCAAAAGAATGGACTGGAATGGCTGATATTTTGAGTTAGTTTTAGCTTGCTTCCAAAGTGTGTTTACTCTGTTTGTGAAACTGTTTGGATCGCAGTTAAATTTCTGCACTTTTGGAATGTATCCCTGCATTGTCTGGATTTTTGGCTTATCCTCCATGTTTTACTTGGGTAATCCATGGACAGAAACTGGATAGCCTTTTGAAGGGAGGGAAATGCTATATTTTTCTATTTTAAGAGTTTGTGGTCTCCTTCCTCCTTCCCTTCCTTTCTGTCTCTTCCATATATGTGGGGTCTGGAGGGGTGCATGTCTCATGAAGAGTCTGTCTCTTTTCATTTTGATTTCTTCGTGACTGAATGCCTCAGATGGAGTGTCATACTCAGATTGTTCTGGAAGTACCAGAATCAGGGTGCCTAGGTTCTATGTTGAAATGGGCCCTGATAAGGCCAGGCATGTAACTTCAACAAGCTGTAGTCTACTCTGGTTATGCTTGTAACTACTCCTGCCTCATAGGGTTGATAGGGAATGGAATAAAGAATGCCTTTGTGGGCTGGAGAGATGGCCTAGCGGTTAAGAGCGCCGACCGCTCTTACAGAGGACCCGGGTTCGATCCCCAGCACGCACCCACATGGTGGCCGAGAACCGTCTGAAACTCCAATTCCAGGAGAACTCCAGTTCCAGGGGAATCCGACACCCTCTTCTGACCTCTGCAGCATTGCACAACACAGGTGCACAAACTTGCATGCAGACAGTACATTCGTACACATACAGAAATAAATAAAAATTAAAAAAAAAAAAAAGAATGCCTTTGTGAGGTTGGAGAGATGGTGGCTCAATGGTTAAGAGTACTGGCTGCTCT
Source organism: Rhizomys pruinosus (assembly GCA_009823505.1). Lineage (NCBI taxonomy): Eukaryota > Metazoa > Chordata > Mammalia > Rodentia > Spalacidae > Rhizomys > Rhizomys pruinosus. Next base: position 3,231,667 of record VZQC01012421.1, read on the forward strand.
TACAGAGAACTTGGGCTCAATTCCCAGCACCCACATACCAGCTCACAACGTCTGTAACTCCAGTTGTAGGAGATTAATGCCCTCCCGCTGATCTCTGCAGGCACACAGCAGGACACAGGTGCACTCACACACATGCAGGCAATACACTCATACACATTAAATAAAAAAAATTAAAAGAATGCCTTTGTAATTAAATATCTTATTTTTAATCATATGTGTATGTGGTTAAGTGCATATGAGTTCAGGGGCTGCAGAGGTCAGAGGCGTCAGATGGAGTTACAGGCAGTCGTAAGCAGCCTGATGTGGGTGCTGGGAACTGATAAACTCTGGTCCTCTGAGAACAGCAAGTGCTCTTAACCACTGAGCCATCATATCTCCAGCTCTTCCACTGAGATTTTAATTAAGTGATTGAGAGCTTATTTGCTCTAGGGGATGGCTGTGAGCATTTGTGTAAGAATTTCATGCCACCTTGTAACAACCATATGAGAATCAGTCCATTGTACACATTTCTGAGCAGTTTTAATTTTTTGTTATTGCGCGGTGTGTTGTATCCTTTAACCAACAATAGTGAAGATAGATTTTGTGCTGTTGTGCTGTGTGTGTGTCCTGTTCTTGTGCATATGTCATATGTATGGCTGCCATGGGACAACTTTGACGGTAGTTACTCAGGGACTCTCCACTTATGTTTTTTTTTTTTTTTTTTGAGAGGGTCTCCCTTTAGTCCCAGCTGGCCTGGAGCCCGCTCTGTAGACCAGGCTGGACTTGAACTCATAGAGAGCTGCCTGGCTCTGCCTCCCAAGTGCTGGGATTAAAGACGTGCACCACCACACCCGGCTATTACTGTTTTTTGAGGCAAGGTCTCACTATGTGGCCCCAGCTGATCTAGAGCTTGCTGTGTAGATTAGGCTAACCTGAAACTCACAGAGATCCACCTGCTTCTGCCTCCTGAGTGCTGGGTTTAAAGGTCTTTGCCACCACACCTGGTTTACCCTCCACCTTTAAAAAAAAAGTGTTTTTGTTTATTTGTTTTGAGACAGGTTCTCTTGCTGGCTTGGAATTTGTCCATTAGACTAGGCCTACCATCAAGCCCCTGTGTCTTCCTCCTTGGTACTAGGTATATAAGCATATGCGAGCGAGCATGGGATTTTTTAAAATATGAGTTCTGGGGTCCAACTGAGGTCCTTGTGCTTAAGCACTTACACTGAGCATCTTCCCAGCCCCAGAGACACAGTCTAATCCTACATTTCTCAGAAAAACCAAAGCCTGAGGACCAGGAAGTCACAGGGACCCATGCTCCTGTCATCCTCATTTCCTACCCTTTTCCTCGATTCCTTCCTGGAAACTCCATTCTGGAAATTTTGCACATTTCTCAGGATAGGATGGTTACATTGAAACTCCAGACCAGAAACACACTGGACATGCCTTCTTCCACACTCAAGTTGTGCCTGCTTGCTGCAGGTGTTTCTGTAAGATGATGTCTGTGTCACCTAAAATAAATGTTGTAACATGAAACATTTTAGTATTGGCCTGCCAGTACTTTCCATATGGTTGCGCTAAGAGCTCATTTAGGCATGAATGAAATCATCCCTCTGTATAAGCTTTTTGAGTTTTTTTCAATAGATCACTTGCTAGTGACCCCTTCTGAGCATGTGTGTCTGCTTTGAGTCCTGCTGTGCCTTTTGATAGATACAAGTTACAAAGAGGCAAATGCAGAAATGGGAAGCAGGTATCTGAAGTGAGGCCCCCTTCTGGGTTCTGGGTTCTGGCTTTCATTTGCATTAACCAGGGGTCTTGAGAGGAGAGCAGACAGACCGGGGCATGTCTCTGCAGGTCTGAGTGGAGGGACCCGTTCCTCTGGATGGGAGGATGGCTGTAAGCAGAGCCCTTCCTTGGCTCACCAAACCAGTGATGATGGAGAGTTGAAGGTGGGAGAAGAAGTTTGGAGACACCATACTGTCCTCTGACATCTAGCCCTGAGTGGTTAATGGTTTAAGGATGTGATGTCAGTGGCTCTGAAGAAGCAGCCTTCTTGCCTTCACAGCCCTCAGAGCAATGTCTGGGGATACTTTTAGTACAACCAGCATCCAAGGTGATCCAGAGAGGGAAGCCAGGGTTGCTGCCAAAGGCAGCATGGGCCATCATGGTCTCCCCACATGCACCTGTGATCCCAAGAGAACCCACTGGCCTCTCCTTCCAGTGGGCAGTATTGAGGGATGGTCCTTGTGCCCACCTTGGTGTCCTCTAAGTCTGCCACTGGCATAGGGGCTCATCGAGGGCTGCACTGTTGGCAATAGTGGCCTTCAGGGCCTATTGGTGGATATGTGTCCTATACATGAGACTTCATCACCTTGTGAAAAAGCCCAGTCTGAGAAATCCTGTTTCTGGCAGGAACCTGACCGGAGCCCAGCCTGATGTCGTGGCTTTCTTTGTTTGACATGGAAGATATGAAGCAGGAAATTAGACTCACAGTTGCTGGATTGTTCATACTCAGCTGATACATTGTTAACAAGCTGCTCTTAAGCAGTTGCTGTCATCCGTGCCTTGTCTGTGTGTATGTAACACATTGGCAGTTCTATGTATGAAGACTACATGGACATCCGGTGTCTTTGAAATCAGCTAACTTTCTTGGTTCCAATGTTAGCAGAGAGTTTATTTTCTGAAGCAAGCAAGCAGTAACAAAAACACTTGGTGCCATCGGATCTTGAAAACCATAAAACATATCTAAACGTGTGTAAACATCCTTTTGTTTGGCAGACCCTGGAATGGAACTTTCTAGTTTCGTAGCGCTTGTGGATCAGTGGAGGTCTTGCTCTAGCCAGGGGCTGTTCCTGCATCAAGGCCAGGGTTGTGTTTCATGAGGTGGCTCTGATTGCTGGGAGAGCTGCTGAGCTCAAGGTTGGGCAAATACTCCTTTGATTTCTTCTTCATTCCAGCTGTCCTATGGTCCTTGTCCTATTCAGAGCTGGGGACCGACTCTGAAGACAGGCTCCCACAACAGCGATGGCCTGCCACCCTCAGCGGCCACAGTTAGCCTTCAGATGTGACCAGACAAATGTAGGAGGTTGAGTCTGCAACAGAGTCCTCTCTTGGACGTATTTCCTGTGGAGGGTTTGAAAGCCAGTGTGTGCTGGTTAGCTTACAGGTCCTCATCTCGTCTCCAGAAAAGGATCTAACGTGTTCTCTCCAGCATGTAAGATCCATTGCCTCCTGCCCATCATTTAAAATCTGTCAGCTCGTAGGATTCAGGATCGCACCCCTTTTTAAACACAATTCCCTTTGGTGACATTTCTCTCGCTGTACTTTATTGTGGCTGCTTTCTGTATCGACCAGTTTTGTTTCTAATTAGATTAAAGTCATTGATAGCAGGCGACATTTCGGACAGTCCTCTGTGCCAGGCCCCAGGCTGCGATAATGTGCTATTATTTATTCCCTCACCAGGCCTCTTATCTGCTTTGGAAACTGGCTCCTGGAAGCTGAGAGCCGGCCAGAGAGCGGAGGGATATTGTGTATAGTTGCAAGCCTGGATCTGCCCAGACTCTATTAGTTTTATAGTATGCAAATTAAATATCAATAAAACTGTTTCAAACAAAAAGAAAAGGAAACCCAGATCTGTTCTACCACCTGTTAGTTCTGGGACCTTGGGCAGGCTTTTAACTTCTCTGCCTTCATTTTCACATCTATAAAATGGGAGCGCGTTAGTAACACTGAGTGTTGTAAGAATTAAGAAAGCCAGTGCAAGCCTCCTTTAATCCCAGTACTCAGGAGACAGAGGAAGGTAGATTTCTGTGAGTTCTAGGCTAGCCTGGTCTACATAGCCAGTTCCTGGCCAGCCTGTGGTCATTGTGTCTGCCTCTATTAATGTTATTCTCTATAGTCACCTAGCCAGTAGGGAATCAGAGCCTGGACTGTAGGGTTCTGAATACCATGTCTGTGCCATTGAATTCTGTGTCTCTGACTGTGGCCCAGTGCCAGTCATGAGGGCTAAATAAATATTTGTAGAATGAATGAACATCTTTGGAATTTTAGGTGGTGATGGTTCTCTATGCCAAAAAAATTGCTGAAAGGTAAGAACATACTTTGGGACGCATGAAAGAAGTAGAACACCAGGGTAGAGTCTGGAAAGTCCTCCTGCAGGCCTCAGTGTAGGCTGAAAAAGCAAACAGCTTCTCAGATCAGTCATTTTCAGTGACTGCGTGCCACGTGGAAAAGATGGCTTCATGATGGTCTGGCCCAGGCTGCCAGGAAAGGCAGCAGCAAGGTGGGACTTCTTAGAGGCCTCTCTGCCCAGAAATGACATCTGGTCTGCTATGGCGTGGCACATTAGTGAGTCAGGTGGTTCCTCTGAGTCCTGATAGTCAGTCAGGAATCTCATGAGACATAACAGGCCTTAGCAGGCTACTCAAGGCTATTCTTGCGCTTTTATTCCTGGTATTGAACCTTGGAAAATAGGTGAGTGTCCTCATGCCCCTAGGAGCTTGGACACCAAGATCAAGGTCACTGTCTATAGGGCAAAGATAACCACTCTTCTGGCAAGGTGCAGTATGGGTGGAGTTAGATCTACTGTTCTTAGACCATTGCTGTAAATTCTCTTTTTTTCTCTCCTCCTTTCCACTGGTGTCTTCCTGGTACCAGGCATCCCACTGGGCCAGGATGGAGGAATGAACATTCTAGAGGGCTCTGCTGGTGTTCATTTATTTATTTTCACACTGATATCTCCCATCAGGGAACAGAGGTATAGGAAGCAGGTTTGACTGAGTCAGGTAGCCTAGGTGATGGAGGGCTCCTGGTAGGGGTGAGACGTGCTGGTGCCAGGCTGGAGGGAACATAGGCATGTGGGCAGGGCAGCATGCAGAAGCCCAGTAAAAGAAACTCTCTCTCCCTCCCCTCCCCTCCCCTTCCCTTCCCTTCCCTTCCCATGAGTGTTTTTGCCTGCATGTATGTAAGTAAATCACATGTGGGCTATTCCTACAGAGATCAGAAGAAGGTCTCTAATCCTCTGAAACTAGAGTTATAGATAGTTGTTAGCCACCAGGTAGGTGCTGGGAACCAAACCCAGGTCCTTTGCAAGATCAGCCTGTGCTCTTAACCACTGACCCATCTCACCAGTCTTTAAAAAGGGAGTATCTCTCTATGAGTTTGAGGCCAGGCTTGTCAACATAGTGAGTTCCATGACAGATATATGAAAAGAAGGGCTCTCAGGCTGTCAGTCAGAGAGGAACAGGGTACAGATAAGGCATGCATTGAAAATGCATAGAGTTGGGGGAATTAGACTCAGAAAGTTGTGGAGACAGTTGGTCTGGTTGAGACCCTCATCATCTGATGGCATAGTCCTCTGGCTTTTGAAAATCTAAGTTCCTGTCAGAAGTGCCTGCTTCTCTGCTGGGTGCTTGAGGAGGAGGGGAAAGTACAAGCTTTAATGAATTCAACCTTCATTCAGATCAGCCATCTTGTAGGTGGAATGTTTTGTTTTATTTTCTTCTGTTTCTTGTTGAAACCATCAGAAACCCCATCTCAAGACCTAGTCACCTGGTATTTCCTCCTCTCAGCACATTAAATGCCTCTGGGCCTGGTTGGGAGGCGGGAAGGGCAGTGTTGAGGTGAAGGCACACGCTTCCCCTGCTCGATGTGGAATTATGCTCCAGTATTTTTGTGTCTTAGCTCTGGACCACCAGGAACTTGGAGAGTGAGCTGCCGTGTGCAGTTAAGAGCTGAGAGTTTGGAGAGCTCTGCAGTGGAGTTGCTGCGAGCTGTGTGCTATAGTAGACATGTGCTTTTCTCCTCTGATGGTCAGTAATGTCACAGCAATGTAAGTGCTGAGCTTCCCAATGCTGGTTCATCTCCAGCGCTGGGCAAGGAGAGTTCGCATTGCCCTGGCAATTCAGATTCATGAAATTTTTTTACTATTTCAGAGGTATAGAAAAAGATTTTTTCTGCTTCTTTCCTTGGTGAATGTTGAGCAAGTAAAGGCAGGTGACAGAGGAGTGATTAACGCATACTTTTGCCTGTTGCCACTGGAGAATTTTGTAAATGTGTCCCCCAGAATGGGGACAAACAAACAGGAAGGTGCCAGCTCTTTAGCCTTGTTTTCTTTTTAAAAAGATGACTCTACCAACATTTAAAAATTATGCGTGGTGGCGCACGCCTTTAATCCTAGCACTCGGGAGGCAGAGGCAGGCGGATCTCTGTGAGTTCAAGGCCAGCCTGGTCTACAGAGTGAGTTCCAGGACAGCTGGGGCTACAGGGAGACCCTGTCTTAAAAAGACCAAAAAAAAAAAAAAAAATTATATACATTATTAGGTGTAGAGGTGTAGAGGCAGGCCAGCCTGATCTACGTAATAAGTTTCAGGCCAGCCAGGGCTACAAAATGAAACCTCATCTTTAAAAAGAAAAAAAAATCTTTTCATGGCTAGGCTGTGCGTTTGATTGCAGATGAGAAGGCTTCCCGTGACCGCTGGACCCTTTCTTCTGAGAGCTTTTTCTCTGCAGTCTGAGATGCTGCTGCTGACTTCCTCCCTGCCTGCCAACAGCACGTCCCTGAGGATCTCCCATCTGTGACTGATAATAGCAGGAGGGCGCTATGGTGTAGGTCGCCATCTCAGATGGTTGAACCAAGGAGTTCCCGAGATTAGGGTCCTACTCTCCATATGCTCACAAGCATTGGGTGAGCTGCTGGTGAAGGCTCTGATTCTGGGTTAGCTGCCTAGGTCATATTTGCTGTGGCTGTTTTTTTCATAATGGGCCTGCATTTTATTCTTAATTTACTTTTTTGCTGCCCTTGTGGGTATATGTACGTGCGTGCTTATGGAGGCCAGACTTCAACACTCAGTGTCAACCTCAGTTGCTTCTCTATTATTATTATTATTATTTTATTTATTATTTTCATATTTTATTTTTGTTTCATGTGTATGAGTGTATTACCTACATGTATGTAAGTATACCTCAAAAGAGGTTGTTAGATCCCTTGGAACTGGAGTTACAGATGGGGTTTTTTTTTTTTTTCAGCTACTGCGTGAGTGCTGGGATTCGAACCCAGGTCTTCTGCAAGAACAGCCAGTGCTCTTAGCTGCCGAGCCATCTCTCCAGCCCTCTTATTTATTATTTTCATTATGTGTATGAATGCATTGCCTGCATGTATATAAGTGCACCTGTGTCGTGCAATGCCCATGGAGGTCAGAAGAGGGCATCAGGTTCCCCTGGAACTGGGGTTACAGAGGTTGTTAGCTGCCATGTGGGTGCTAGAAATCAACCCTTTTCCTCTGCGGGAGCAGCCAGTGCTCTTAAACGCTGAGCCATCTCTCCATCCCCTCTGCATTATTTTTTAAAACAGGGTCTGTAGCTGAATCAGGAGGTCACCACTGGCTGGGTTGGCTGTCCAGCAAGCCCCAGGGAACCTCCTGTCTGCCTCCTTAGCACTAGACTAGGGGCTTGCATCACCATGCCCAGCATTTTATGTGGGTGCTGGGGGCTCAAAGTCAGGTCCTCCTGCTCGCTCTTTGCTGACTGAGCTATATGCCAAGCCCTGATAAATCTGTATTTTGAACAGACCTCTATAGGGACCTTTGGTTCCTAAATGGAGAGTCTGAACCCTGTTGGCTCTGCTGTTCAAAAAATGATGTTAGATCTTCTAACCTAAGACATGTCCTCTGGAAGAGCTGACAATCTAGCCCATAAATGGAACATGGAGATGAGTGGGTATTTTTGTCGATATAATTGTCTGTTAGCAGATCTCTGAAACATTTGTATGGAAAGCAGAGATGTTTGGATTATGTGCTGGAAGAGGTCTTCAAGTGTGCTGGTGTGCATGAGAGCATCACACATTTGGTAGAAGAGTCCTTGTCAGGTGAACAGCCGAATGCTGTCCTCACCACAGATTTGCATAGGCCCATGTGGAGATGCTTGCTTCCGGCACTGTGTGGACACATTGCATGTTTTTTATGTGTATGAATATGATGTATTGCCTGCATGATGCAAGTGCACCTGTGTATGCAGTGCCTGCAGAAGTCAGAAGAAGGCATTGGATTCCCCTGGAACTGGAGTTAAGCATGGTTGTTAACTGCCATGTGGGTACTGGGAATCGAACCCAAGTCCTCTGCAAGAGCAGTCAGGGTGTTCTTAACCACAGAGCCGCTTCTCTAGCCCCACATTGCATATGTTTAAAAGTAGGATGTTTACAGTATCTTATGGGCATTTCTATATTTTACAGAGTCCCTAAGTCAGGCTAATAAATTACAAAGAGTAAATTTCAGTTGATGTTTGGTTGCTTAGTTCTTTTTGTGTTGGGCTGGGACCGCCTACACTTTTTTTTTTTTAATTTTTTTTTTATTTTTAAGGGATTCTACAATACAATGACACAGTTGTTTGCAGATAACAATGATGTTACTCAGTATGTCATACAATTAAGTAATTGGTGCACTTTGCAAGTATCTATGTCCAAATTTTGAACAACCCAAGGTTCCCATAGTCCAGTTGGAGAAGCTTGTATGCACAGGCATGTTGATCAATCAGGTGTCCAGACTATATTCCTATAGTCTCATGATTCACCCCTATCTCTCCACAGCCCTTACATTTCACCACGCCTCCTCTTCGCAGTTTTGTTCCCTAGCTTTGGGAACCCAAGGGGGCAACCAAGTGGGTGAGGGAAGAGAAAACAGTCGAATTTTCTTTGGGAAGTTTCACATTTTGGGGACTCCGGTCTGTTCAGGTTTGCTTTCCTCGTCACTGCCCATTGCACAGCTTTTCACAGTGATTAACCCTTTTCAGTTCCATACTAAAACAAGCTCAAAAGCTAGTGGATGTAACCAGGGCATTTTAGCAGTATCCACCTTCTTGTGTCAAGGCAAAGCTGTGCGCATTAGACACAGATGGCCTTGGATGGTATGCTAATTCCCAACAAACTGTGGTTTCTCTAAAAGGTGACAAGTTCTATTTGTTGGCTTATAAACTATGCCCTAACCACTATGAGGACATAAGCTTGTCCTCAATAAAACTCACAGGCATCCAATGTGAGTTTCATCCCAAGGGAAAGAAGAGCTAATAGCCCAAATAGTTTTGGGATATAATAAATCTAGACACTTGGCTGCCACTGTTGTGACACTGTTCTCCATGCTGTTGAGGTGTAGCGTAATCTTATAGAGGAGTCTTGCTTGTGCTCGGGAGAACCAATTTTTTGCGTATGGCGTGAGTGCCTTTGGTAACGTTCTCTAGCATTTCAGAGGCCAGTTGTACGCTAGCAGGTGATCGTCTCTAACATTTTTCATGCTCACACCAGGTCTTCGACAAACAGGGACTTACTGCCTTTCTCCTTGCATATATCCCATTTATAGGCAAAGGCCTTTAATAATTTGGGGGGGGGGGACCCGCCTACACTTTTAAATAAAGATTTACTTCTTTCTCTACAGGCTGAGAAATTCCAGGCTGAGGAGCCTGCTGCTGGCAAGCGTCTTCTTGCTGTGTCTTACCAAGGCTAGAGGAACCAGGGCAAGAAAGCAAGAGCAAGAGTAGGAAGAGAAAGATAGAGAGAGAAGAGAGAGAGAGGAGAGGGGGAGGAGCCTACTTCACCCCTTCATCAGGGGCCTGCTCCTGTGATGACTAACACCCTCCCTAGATAAGGTCATTAAGCCATTCCTGAGGCTCAGCCTTCGTGAGTTCACACTTCATAAAGGTCCCACCTCTCAACACTGTTGCATCAGGGGGTTTGGTTTCCAACACATGAACTTTGGAGAACACAAGCAGACCATGGTATTTGGGAAGCTGGTTCTTTCAATATTTATTTATTTATTTATTTATTTATTTAAAGTTTAATTTATTTTATTTTTATGTGTATGAGTATACTGTCTGCATTGTTTGGTGCACCTTGTGCATGCAGTCCTCGGAGGTCAGAAGAGGGGCATTGGATTCCCCGGGAATTGGAGTTAAAGATGGTTCTTAGCCGCCATGTGGTGCTAGGAAACGAACCCCGTGTCCTGCAAGAGCAAGTTGGTGCTCTTAACCACTGAGCCATCTCCAGCCCCGGGAAGCTGTTCTTTAAAATGTGTACTGTGGGACTCCTAAAATATATTTTTTAAAAAAGATGTATTCAGGTTGTTGTTGGGGGTTTTTTTTTTTTTTTTTAATTCTGTATATATGTTTATACTGGGAGAAGCCAAAAGAAAGCATCCCTCCCCTGGACCATAGAATTAGATATGGTTGTGAGCCACCAACATGGGGTACTGGAATCAAATTTGGGCCTCTGCAAGAGCAGCAACTGCTATTAACCTCTCTTTTTAAAAAATACTTTTAAAAAAATATTTTTAATATTATTTATGTATTTAATTTATTTATTTATTTGAATGTACTGTTGCGGTAGGTTTTTGCACCCGTGTCGTGCCAATGCCGCAGAGGTCAGAAAACAGGGCTCAAACAGGCAGCCCTGGAACTGTAGTTCTCCTGGAATTGGAGTTACAGATGGTTCTCAGCGGCCAGTGGGTGCTGGGGCTCGAACCCGGGTCCTCTGCAAGTAGCAGTCGGCACTCTTAACCACTAGGCCATCTCTCTCCAGCCCCCTAAAATACTTTTTAAGTGATATGTTTTAGATTGAATTTTCAACTAAATAATTTCAAAGCAAGAACTCAGACTGCAAATGATTGCTCATTATTGGGGTAAATTATAACTGCAAAGGTTTATACCAACGTGTGTAATAAATTCCTGGGAGCAAATGAATTCCATTCTGTGGATAGAATATTTATGTGGTTCTTGTCCCCTCCCTCCCCTCCATCCTCCCATTGCCCTGTGCTTTGTTTGGAGCGGAATGCTTTTCCCCTTTTGGACCAGGTAGCAATGAGTGGCTTTGTACCTGTGCTGTGTGTTAAACTGGTGTTTGCTTGCCCAACCTGGCCAGATTTGAGGATCACTGAACTGGCGAATCTGTATACCCTAAGAGAAAGCTGCCCTCGTTCATTGGAGACACCAGCTGGAAGACCCAGATATTCTTCATGTCTCTTCCTGGTCCTTTGACACTGTTAACATTTAAGGGCTTCACAGTGGTTTGAGTCTGCTGTGAAGACAAGCTGGAGAGCTGTCTGTCATGTGAGAGTTTATGGGAAGTTTGCTGGCCGCTGGTGATTGGGGCCTGAGTCATCAGCTGACATTGCTCGTTTCTTTCCATCAGGCCTGTGAAGGGAAGAAGAAAAAGAGCAGGGACTGGGTGGAACGGGGTAGCAGCTGGAACTGTCACTTGCCGTGAATCTTAGGAATAACATCCTGACTCCCCGAAAATAGCTCCTAACATTCAGTCACCTGTGCTCACTGAGCGGAGTAGCGGAGGTGAAGGGGTGGGGGTAAGGGGAGTCCTAAATGGGTTGTTCTTCCATATTTTAGGAAGGCTGGCTGGAGTGAGTAGGCCAGGAGGGGAGGCTGGTGTCACTAGAACTCAGCCTAGGGATCCCCTGGGTGGTCTGGGACCCCCCTGGGGCCGCAGCTTCTTTCTGGGCTGAGTCCCGTGCTCCTTACCATGGCCCTGGCTGATGGCGTGGCATAAGGAACTGGGAAGAGCTGTCTCTTCTCCCTAGGACTCAGAGCCTCTGGCGCCTGCTCTGTTTGCAGCCTCAGGTGTGGCCCACCTGGCTTGGCTTGGCTCTCTGCACCCACTCCCCGTGTTCTTTTTTTTTTTTTTTTTTTTTTTTTTTTTTTTTTAATTTTATTTTATAATTTTTATTTATTTCTGTATGTGTATGAATGTACTGCCTGCATTGCAGGTCTGTGCACCGTGCCGTGAAATGCCGACGAGGTCAAGAGAGGGTGTCGGATTCCCCGGGAACTGGAGTTCTCCTGGAATTGGAGGTCTCAGACGGTTCTTGGCCGCCATGTGGGTGCTGGTGGATCGAAGCGGGGTCCTCTGCAAGAGCGGTCGGCGCTCTTAACAGCGTAGGCCATCTCTCCAGCCCTCCCCGTGTCTCTAAATCCCAGTGGGAGACCGTGAGGTGTTCCAAGTAGGGACGGAGTAAGGATCCTTTGTCGGAGATAGAAAATAAAATGGATCCCTTCAGAAGGTTTCAATATTTATTTATTTATTTATTTATTTATTTATTTATTTATTTATTTTTATGTGTATGAGTATACTGTCTGCATGTATGTTTGGTGCACCTGTGTCATGCAGTGCCTCGGAGGTCAGAAGAGGGCATTGGATTCCCCTGGAATTGGAGTTAAAGATGGTTCTTAGCCGCCATGTGGTGCTAGGAATCGAACCCGGGTCCTCTGCAAGAGCAGTTGGTGCTCTTAACCACTGAGCCATCTCTCCAGCCCCGGGAAGCTGGTTCTGTTAAAATGTGTACTGTGGGGACTCCTAAAATATATATTTTTAAAAAAGATGTATTCAGGTTGTTGTTGGGGTTTTTTTTTTTTTTTTTAATTCTGTATATATGTTGTACTGGGAGAAGCCAAAAGAAAGCATCCCATCCCCTGGACCTAGAATTAGATATGGTTGTGAGCCACCCAACATGGGGTACTGGGAATCAAATTTGGGCCCTCTGCAAGAGCAGCAACTGCTATTAACCTCTCTCAGTCCCCTAAAATACTTTTAAAAAATATTTTTTAAATATTTATTTATTTATTTATTTATTTATTTATTTGAATGTACTGTCTGCGTGTAGGTTTGTGCACCCGTGTCGTGCCAATGCCGCAGAGGTCAGAAGAGGGCTGCAAACAGAGCAGCCCTGGAACTGTAGTTCTCCTGGAATTGGAGTTACAGATGGTTCTCAGCTGCCATGTGGGTGCTGGGGCTCGAACCCGGGTCCTCTGCAAGAGCAGTCGGCACTCTTAACCACTAGGCCATCTCTCCAGCCCCCTAAAATACTTTTTAAGTGATATGTTTTAGATTGAATTTTCAACTAAATAATTTCAAAGCAAGAACTCAGACTGCAATGATTGCTCATTATTGGGGTAAATTATAACTGCAAAGGTTTATACCAACAGTGTGTAATAAATTCCTGGGAGCAATGAATTCCATTCTGTGGATAGAATATTTATGTGGCTTCTTGTCCCCTCCCTCCCCTCCATCCTTCCCCATTCCCTGTGCTTTGTTTGGAGCGGATGCTTTCCCCTTTTGGACCAGATGTTCACATGAGTGGCTTTGTACCTGTGCTGTGTGTTTAAACTGGTGTTTGCTTGCCCAACCTGGCCAGATTTGAGGATCACTGAACTGGCGAATCTGTATACCCTAAGAGAAAGCTGCCCTCGTTCATTGGAGACACCAGCTGGAAGACCCAGATATTCTTCATGTCTCTTCCTGGTCCTTTGACACTGTTAACATTTAAGGGCTTCACAGTGGTTTGAGTCTGCTGTGAAGACAAGCTGGAGAGCTGTCTGTCATGTGAGAGTTTATGGGAAGTTTGCTGGCCGCTGGTGATTGGGGCCTGAGTCATCAGCTGACATTGCTCGTTTCTTTCCATCAGGCCTGTGAAGGGAAGAAGAAAAAGAGCAGGGACTTTGGGTGAACGGGGTAGCAGCTGGAACTGTCACTTGCCGTGAATCTTAGGAATAACATCCTGACTCCCCGAAAATGCTCCTAACATTCAGTCACCTGTGCTCACTGAGCGGAGTAGCGGAGGTGAAGGGGTGGGGTAAGGGGAGCCTAAATGGTTGCTTCCATATTTTAGGAAGGCTGGCTGGAGTGAGAGGCCAGGAGGGGAGGCTGGTGTCACTAGAACTCAGCCTAGGGATCCCCCTGGGTGGTCTGGGACCCCCCTGGGGCCGCAGCTTCTTTCTGGGCTGAGCCCGGTGCTCCTTACCATGGCCCTGGCTGATGCGTGGCATAGGAACTGGGAAGAGCTGTCTCTTCTCCCTAGGACTCAGAGCCTCCTGGCGCCTGCTCTGTTTGCAGCCTCAGGTGTGGCCCACCTGGCTTGGCTTGCTCTCTGCATCTCCACTCCCCGTGTTCTTTTTTTTTTTTTTTTTTTTTTTTTTTTTTTATAATTTTAGTTATTATTTTATTTGATTTCTGTTTGTGTATGAATGTACTGTCTGACCTTGCAGGTTCTGTGCACCCGTGTCGTGCAATGCCGCGGAGGTCAGAAGAGGGTGTCGGATTCCCCTGGAACTGGAGTTCTCCTGGAATTGGAGTCTCAGACGGTTCTTGGCCGCCATGTGGGTGCTGGGGATCGAAGCCGGGTCCTCTGCAAGAGCGGTCGGCGCTCTTAACCGCTAGGCCATCTCTCCAGCCCTCCCCGTGTTCTAATCCCAGTGGAGACCTTGAGGGTTTCCAAGTATGGACGGAGTAAGGATCCTTTGGTCTGAGATAGAAATAAAAATGGATCCTTCAGAAGGACTTAGCTGCTCTGAGAATATGTGTGTGTGTGTGTGTGTGTGTGTTGTAAACGTCATTTGAAAAAAAGGTATTGTTTGTGGAAGTAATTCTGTTTACATTTCCTTGGTAAAGGGAATGATTTGAGTCCATGATTCCTAGACCTTGGCTTGAGTGCCTTAGACTGTTTGTTCCTGGGCTAGACAAAGGTGAACGGCTCCATTGTTTAGCTCTGTGGTGCTGTTACTAGTTTATGGATGGTTATTAAGGAGAACTGCGTAAGCCACTTTATGGGGTGTCTCAGTCTACAGAGAGACTTGGCTAACTTGCAGAAAATTGTAGCCTTTTCATCCAGGCTTCCCTCTGCCTATGGGAACTTGGTCCTCTTGTCTCCCTGAACCTGCTCCCTGCAGGCTACTCCCCCCCCATCTCTGTCTCTGTCTCTGTCTCTGTCTCTGTATGTCTGTCTGTCTTTCTATTCATCTGTGTGTCTGTTTTGTCTGTCTTGCCCCCCCTTATCCAATACTCTGAAAACATCCCCAAATTAGCTCCTGTGTTATCAAGTTATAGTTCACCCCATTGAACACAAGCTCTTTCTAGCTGCCCAGCATGTCAGGCCTAGTATCTGGTTGTCATGGGAACCACTGGCCTCTCTACTCTGTCCATTCATCTGCATTCTCAGTGTTGTTTACTTTATCCTCATGGCTCCCACAGGTAGATTGTATTTCTCTCCCCCCTTTGGTTGGCAAAGAAACCGAGGCTCCCGGAGGTTAATCTGCCCCGTGATCCATGTGACGTCTCCTAAAGCCGGGGTCCCTTCAGGTCGTTTGACCTTCTGCATTGAGTCACTGTTGAAAACCTCTACTGGCCTGGTCATTTTCTATTGCTAAAATAAAGTACATGAGGCCAAGTAGTTTGTAAAGACTGAAGGGCTATTTAACTCATGGTTCTGAAGAGGAGAGTCCAACAGAATGGTTCTGGCCTCTGGCGAGCGCCTCCTTACTTCATAACCTGATAGAGGGGATCACCTGGAGGAAGGACACGGTTCCAGAGGGTGCACGTCACAAAGCCACTCATCCCCAACCTGACCTGGGGGGGTACGACAGCTAGACACAATGTCCAGGAAGAGGCTCCAACATAGGAAAAGGCTATCAGGGAGAAACTGGTGCTATCAAAATAGTGTTGCATTGAGTTTCCAGTATGTACCATTGTGGGGTTCTCCTTGTGACAAATGCACTGTCATAACAGATAGTGTCACAGGGGCCCAGGGCAGGGATGTATTAAAGCCTCCTTGTATTATTTTTGCAGCTACTTTGTACATTCTGAAACATTTCAAATGAAATATTCTTTTGAAACTACATTACCCACCCACACCCACTGTACTGCCTTGCAGGCTTATAATGGGGTATCCATGTGGATCCCCACTTCTTGAGTCTGGGCACCCACCAGCTGCTGGTGACATCCACATCCTTGAATAGTTTCCTCCTATTTCTGCACACAAGAGTGGTGGAGAGCTAACCAGGGGCTACTCTGTCTTCGGTTGGCAGAGTTTACTAGTTTTTTGTTGGTTTTTGGTCCTGGGGATGGAAGCAGAGCCTTGTACTTGCTAAGTACAGCACTACTTAGCTACCTCAGCGCTCAGCTTTTTATTTTAAAAGATTTCCTATTATATTTATTTGTATATGTGATCACATTTATCCGTGTGTGTGTGTGTGTGTGTGCACTTACACAAATATCACAGCTCACAGCTGGAGGTCAGAAGATAATTTGTGAGCGTCAGTTCTCTTCTGCTACCATGTGGGTCTCAGGGATTGATCAGACATTGTCAGGTGTGGTGACAAGTGCCTTCAACTGCTGAGCCATCTCACTCCCCTCAGCTCCTGTGTCTTTAAAAAGCAGTGTCAGACTGTTCCGACATCTCAGTGAAACCAAAGGGGAGATCGAATATGTAAAGAAATGAGGATAGATTCCAGGAATGAGGAAAATAATTTTATTTAAATAAAATCTTGGTAGGTGCCAAGAACTAAGTGCAGGTACTAATGTTATTTAGGTGTTTCTTACTCCTTTAGCCCTGCTTACTCCGTCCATTTCCTGTGGATTATTTTTAAATGCCCAAGCTGTTTTTAAATGCTCACTAACTGGAGGCAGGTAAGTTGACATGTCGGTGGTTTGGAGGAAGAAACAGTGTTTGTGGTTGGTTGGATGAGGCTGGTGCTGGTACATTTTCTTGTCGCCGGCAAGGCTTGCAAAAGAAAGTTAAAGGAGTGTGGCAGCTGAAAACCACACGGGCGTGACCCAAGAAGGGGCCCAAAACAGAGCCCCAAATATAGACACCGTCCTGTGGGAAAGAAGAAGCCTGCAGCACCGTAGCTCATGGGGAAGCCCTCCCCTGTGAGCTCGTGCCACATATCAGACAAGGAAAGGGTCCCCTCTTCTGTAGAGAGGTCTCAAGTGATTAATACTGTACATGCCCACAGGCCACCCTGGTCTAGATGATCCTGCACTGAGACTCTTTCCAGGTGATTCTTTGTTGTGTCAAGTTGACAGTTAAAACCAGCCATTCCAAGGAGACAGGAAGGTCCTGGGGACTTTGCTGGCCATTTGGTCTACTGGGTTCAGTGAGCGCCAGGTTCCAGTGAGAGATGCTGTCTCAAAACCTGAGTGGAGAGTGATTTGAGGAAAATGTGCCAAATCGACCGCTGGCTCTCACATGCACTGGTACACACACACACACACACACACACACACACACCATGTGAACACTTGTTGTGTTCCTCTGTGTAGCCTTCTGGCGTGAGTTGCTTTCTAGATGTTTTCTGAAATTTATGTTTTCTGTATGTGCAAAAATATTCAATATCCCTTTGCTTATAAATAATGGAAACTCAACCCAAACTAGTATAAACTGAAAAGCTTTTCTGGGTGTATGTGATGAAGGCGGTCAAGGACAGAGACAGCCTTGGGAACTGAAGGTGGTAAATTCGCTGGTCCTCACGGAAGTCTGTCCTCTACGGCTCATTTCCCCCCCCCCCACATTTCTCTCTCCTTGCCTTCCCTTTGCTTCCTCTCCTTCTTTCTCCTTGTTATTATTTGAGGTTAAAATTCCCATCTCATAAACCTCACCCTTTTGAAGTGAAAATTGAGTGGCTTTTAATATTATTGTGAGATTGTACAACCCTTACCACCATCTATTTCGAACCTTTGGGGCATTCTGGAAAAAGAAATTCTACACCTATTAGCAGTCACGCCTACCCGTCCCTCACCCCAGACAACCCTCAGTCTGCTTTCATCTGTGGGTTAAGGACTTGCCTCCTGGGCATTCCGTGTTAGTAGACTCATAGGATAAGTACAGTGTGTGTTCCTTTGTGACTCCTCCTTTCGCTTTCCATAGTACTTCCAAACTTGTCAGTGTGGCAGCTTCTATCAGGTCTTCATTGCTGGGTAATGTTTCATTGTATGGATATAGCGCATTAAAAAGGATTCCACTAGATCGGTTGATACTTTCAGGCTGTTGTGAACAATGCTGTTGTGACTATTTGGGATGGTTTTTGTGTGCATACCTTTTCATCCTTTGGAATATATACGTAGGAGTAGAGTTTCTGGCTCTTAAGGAATTTTATATTTAACTTTTTGAGGAAATGGAAAACTTCTCCTTAGCGGTTGGGCCATGTCAGATTTTCCTCTAAGGCAGGGCGCATGGTTCTAGCCTTTCTGTATTCACACCACTGTGTTGTGTGTATTTTTTTAAATTGTGCCAAATTATCTTTTATGTACTTTTAATTCAGGAAGTTATGATTTCATTACAAAAATTGACTACTTTTTGAAATTTAATAGAATTCTAGAAAGAAGCTAATTAACATGTGAAAATCAGGAATGAGAAATAACCACTTTCACTTCATTTACTGCCTACTGTGCTCCAGAGTCATTCATTTTTACGAAGCAAAAACAAACCCCTGTTCTCAGTAAGTTTCTTTTCTTTTTGTTTTTTTTCCGAAGACAGATGGTAGCCAGAAGATGAGGATTTCATTAAGATAATCTTATCGGTTTTGTTTGTTTGTAGTTCTTTTTTGGAAAAAAAATGTTCCAGTCAGGAGTGGGAAAGGCTTATAAATCAGGGAGGACGAGGTAAAGGCTGCCTGCTACTGGATTTTACTGGGTGTGCAGTATCCTCTGCCATCTTGAGTACCATGTTGCTTCTAGATGCTTCCTCTAAGCCTGGAGTGCACTCGGAAAACCAGTGATTTGTCTACATGTCTCTTAAAGAGAATATCCCCTAGTTTAAGAGTTCGTGGAATTGGAACAATTTTATGCATTTTATAGGATCTGCGTGTCCCGACCCTGTTTACCTACTCTTTTTTCCTGTCTTTTCCTTTCCCTTGCTTCTTATGCTACATAATTATTCACTACGGAAAGAGATGCTGGAGAGGGAAAGAGCTGAAGTGGGCATAGTGTGTAATGTTACCAGAAAATTAGATCTGTCCAGGTGTGCTTTATCTGGGCCAACCCTACTTCATAAGATGGTTGAAATTCATAGACTTTAGCCAACAGAGTCTGCTTTCAATGAATTAGGTCATCAGCAATGAGAGGTTTGTAAACTCTACTGATTGGCCTTGGTTGTTGAAGTTTTTATCCTAGAATAATAATTTCTCAACTAGGACAACTCCCCATCAACAAAGAATTATCTGTTTCAAAATATAGTGTCAAAGGTGAGGTGCCTGTAGTAGAAACTTGCTGTTCTAACAGCTTGTATGCCTTGATGTGGGCTTGAGTAATGCAAGACTGAAGAATAAAAAACAACCTGCTAGGTTGAAAACTGTCTTTCTCTTCCAATGAGATATGCATGGGAGGGACTGTAACACAGGAGGAACTGTGCTATTTAAACCTATAGAGTTACAATATATTATCCACATCCAGTTTCTTTAATTCATTGGGACCAAGGACCCACATGGCCCAGCTCTACGCCTGAGAGCCTCTAAGCCAGATTATTGCAAGCAAAAAGAAGAAAATTCTTGGCTGCTGAATTGTTCACAGATTTAAATATTCACCTTAATGAATCATATCCATTCTAAAATTATTTGACTCCTGAGTATTGGGGGGTGGAGTGGGACAGGGTCTTGTGTATCTGTGGTGGGCCTTGAACACTGAGTAGGCAAGGGTGGCCTTTTTTACTACCATAGTGCTGAGATTACAGCCATGAGCCTCATGCCCAGTTTCTGTGGTGCTAAGGCATCCTAGACTTTGTGATGATGGCAAGCACTCTACTAACTGAGCTGTCTCTCACTCCTGGCTTCTGAGTTCTTGAAAAACCAAAAACCCACATTTAGAAACCAAGTGCAACTCTATCTTGAAAGTTGCTAGAGAGCCCTCATCTGGAGTCCCCTCCCTACCTAGCAGAGGTTAACAGGCCAGGGACCAGCAGAGCCCTGGTCTGGATCTGAGACCCAGGTGTGTGCTGGGCTAAGTGTGTCCACTATTCGTGAGTCTGATTAGAACAAGTCACAGGGTATTTATCATCTATCATCATCTATTTTAGGGGTGTTTCTCCACCTTATTTTAAAATTTCTTTCTATGAAGAAAGTAATTTTTAATGCCAAGGGAAATAGAAAAAAATTTAAAGGCAACAGTAGCTTGACATGATGGTGGTGCTGTCCTGTTTATGACAACGGGAATTAAGAACTTCTGGAGAGAAGGACCAGATAGATTTCCAGTATTTCCAGACTTTATGCAATGAATGAGCGTGGGCGTGGGTAAAGCTTTTTGCCTGGGGCGGTACACTATCAGTCCACAGGGCAAGGGGCCAGGGCTTGACAACTATTTTCCAGTGGGTAGCCCTTACCAGCCTCAGGTTAGGACTGTGAGCTTGAGCAGGTCTCTGAGGTGACTCCCCCTCCCCCAGGCTATGTTAATGGAGAGTGGGAACTAAGTGATTCAACCTGAGATCTTTCCCTGTCCTTATGCTCAGTCATTGTGGATTTTCTTCTTGGTATGAATCTCGATACTTCCTTTACTAAATTATAGAAGTGAGCTTGGGTTTTCTTACTAGAACGGTTTAGAATATTCATGGGCCAGAAGAAAGTACACAGCCTGGCAAATTGACCTTTCTTTTAAGCTTAAATTATTTGAAATGTTCAAGGCAGGTACATAATTGAGTGAATTTGGGTGTAGCTGCACAGCTCTGTGGCCGTGTCCACAGTCCAGTGGAATGGAAGTTCCGCCGCCCTCCAGAGCTCCTCTTACTCTGCTCTGTGGGTGTTTCCATTCCCAGTACCTTCTGTGTCTATGGATTTACCTTTCCCAGAAGTTTCCTGAAACAGAAGCCTAATGTAAATTTTTTTTTGTTTGGCATATTTCACTTCCTATAATGTTTCTAAGGTTCATTCTTCTTAGCAACAACATTGAACATTCTAGCGGTGCTTTTGTTTTTCTTAATAATGAAGTGTCTTCTATTACTTTACTGTTTTGTCTTTTCCTATACTAGTTGATATTTGGATTTTTTTCAGTATTTGGCTATTATAAACAGTGCTGCTATACTGAGTTACTTTTCCATTGCTGTGATAAAAATACCTGATGAGAACAACTTAAGGGGTGAAGGGTTTATTTTGGCTCACAGCTGGAAGGTAGAGGCCATCTGGGCAGGGAAGGCATGGTGACGAGACCTTGAGGCAGCTGCTCTCCTTGCATCCTTAGTCAGGAAGCAGAGAACAATAAACAGGTGTTACATGTTTTCTGTAGTCCAGGACCCAAGCCCAGGGATTGGTGCCAACTTCTTTTAGGGCGGACCTTCTTACCTCAGTGAACCTAATTGAGACGATCTCATAGGTATGCTGAGAGGCTTGTTTCCTAGGTGAGTCTAGATCCTGTCAAGCTGACAATATTAACCATCACAGATGCCCCCCCCCACACTTGTATGGTCCTGCATTTTTCTTTTTTTCTGTTAATTTCTGTGTCAGTGTCTAGGAGTTGAATGGCTGGAGTTTATGGCAAGATTAGGTCCAGTTTTTTTTTTTTTTAATGCAGTGATATTTCTTATTTATTCATCTATTTATTTTGATTTTTATTTATTATGATTTTTATTTTATTTATTATGAATGTACTATCTGCATGCAGATTTGTGCACCCATGTCATGCAGTGCCGTGGAGGTCAGAAGAGGGCGTTGGATTCCCCTGGAACTGGAGCTAAAGATGGTTCTCAGCCATGTGGGGGCTGGGGATTGAACCTGGGTCCTCTGCAAGAGCAGTCAGTGCTCTTAACCGCTTGGCCATCTCTCCAGCACCAAGGTCCAGTTTTTTAAGCAGTTGTCCAGCCATCTCTTTTTCCTCCATGTTATCTGTGGTCTTTACCAGTGTTTGGTTGAGTCTTTGTATTCTCTGCAGGAACTGATTTATTGGCAGAAGGAAATGGAATCTTGCAATACTTGTCTCTCTTAGAGGGTTGTTCTAAAGATCAAAGGAGATGGGTGTTTCTCCATAGGGCTTTTCCTTGCAGAAATGTTACTGGTGATTGTATTCACAAAAGTTTTTGGTTGTTAAATTTAACACTCAAATATTTGCCTCAGATTCGAAGATGAAAACATGGCTAAGTTTTAATAAAATGTATATGTTAGGATGCCTCATGTTTCGTTTGCTTATAAAGGCACTTTTTACTCAAATTGTGAGCTTTCTCCATATGTTAGGTTGCCTGTATTGTGTGTTAAATTATCAGCCTTATTTAACAATGACAGAATATAATGGTTTGCATATGGTAGGCAGTTTTCTTCCCCACTTGATTTGGACAGTCTGGGAAATGTCTGCTTGTGAACTCTTTCAAGTGCTTGTGGGTGGCCTCTAGACCTGGGCATATGCATTCTGCTCCAATGCAATGGAAGCAGGAAGATTGGAGACTCCAGGGAAACTACCGAGAGCAATCTGCAGAAATATCCATGTCAGAGTTTTTGTCTGCAGTGCTGATTCTGTGAAAGTCACACGTTTAAACATTTTCAAAGAACGGTGTTTTAAAATGCATTTTTTTTCCTTCCTTGTAGAAGCCAACTACTTATATAGGATAAGGGGACTTGGCCAGTGGGCTCTGGCTTTGAAATTTCATAAAGGCCCCTTATCAGCAGCACCTCACACCTGTTGAAAAGACCTTTGGACACGGAACTAAGCTGTTTGATCAGATAGCGCTGTGCCAACAAGGAGCGCTGGAGGTGTTTTAGAGACAGTAAAGAGAGCCATAGCAAGGTCTGAGTACCACAGAGACCTGCATGCTGCAGGAAAACTCGTGTCTGAAGTTTCAAATTTGTGTGTGTGGAGTATGTGCAGGGCCATATCTGGATGTGTGTATGCACAGGTGTGAGCCCGTGTGTGGAAGCCAGAGGTCCGCATTCTGTGTCTTCCTCAACCACTCTCCCCCCTTTTTGAAACAGGGTCTTTCACTAAACCCGGAACTCATCAGTTAGCCTAGACTAGCTGGCCAGAGAGCCCCAGGGATCCTCTCACCAGTGCTAGGGGTAAAGTAAAGCCCACTACATCGGGCTTTTTACCTGGGTGCTGCAGATCTGACTTCTGGCTGCCCATGCTTGCTTTCACACCAAATACTTGACCAACTGAACCATCTCCCTAGATCCCCTGGGCACAATTTAAATTAATTGGGTAATGTATAATAAAATGTTGCATTCTTACTAATTAAACCAAGTTAATAAACTGGGATATGGCCATGGGAACTTCTTTTTATTGAAAACAGTATCAGCGAGGATGACAGTCACAGCAAGCAGAGCTGTGCACTTGTGGTTCTGGGATGGAAATCCAATGAGAATTATTATTTCATGATTTTTAATTTATTTATTATTTTGGGGTTTTTTGAGACAGGGTCTCCCAGTAACCCCAGCTGACTTGAATGAAACTCACTATGTAGACCAGACTGGCCTCAATCTTGGAGATCCTCCTGCCTCTGTCTTCTGAGTGCTGGGATTAAAGGCGTGTGCACTTGAGATTTTAACCTTAGTGAAAAATCTTTGTATTCTTTTGGCAATACCTCGTGTGTGTGTGTGTGTGTGTGTGTGTGTGTGTGTGTGTGTGTACGTGTACAAGTGCACATGTATTTGAGGGATGTCAAAGCTTTTTTAGCCATTGCTGAAAAAGACATTAAAAAGAGAATTAACAAGGTCATTTGGGCACTTGGAAGCCCTTTTTTAGAATTGTAGGACTAATGCAGTTAAGTATGGAATGATATGTGAGAGAACAGGCTTAGCGGATGTCTGAAGTAAAATGTTCTTTTTGGAAGCAGCTGTTTGCTAATAAAGAACTCAGGCTGACAGCTCTTGTGTCATTCTTTCCATGGTTCCCAGTGTCCCAGTCCAGACCTGGGAGTCAGAGGGATGTGACAGGCCTGAGGGAAAAGAGAACTTGGCCCAGTTGGTGCTAAGAGTGTTCTTTAAATAGTCTTACGGATTTAAGTAGGAGCACTTCATATTGATGCTTGGCGCCGTTCTCCACTGTGCAGTGGAGGATTCCAGTTCTCTATTAAAGATGGTTAAAGGCCTATGGATGGGACGGATGGTTTTTGTTGCTAAAATTCCTTCTGGGAGGTACATGGGCAGGTGGTGTCCCATCTTCCCCTCCCTAGGTCCTAAAGGTAGATCGAGGAAGACTCTCCAAAGCACAGTTTGGAAGAGTCTAGCGAGTTTAATTGAGATTGCTTACAGAGCAAATGGATAAGGGAGGGGGTCACTTACAGGATTGTCGGTACTCCCCTCCCTCCTGGCCATACAGGGTCTGGACATGGGCCCTGCAACCTCTGCCCCAAGATGGCTTTAGTGGGAGAGACCCATCTCCTGGCATTCTCTGTTACACACACTCGGCTCCTCTGCATCATACAGCCAGGGCCGACTGGCTGGTTGGGAGGGTAGCTGACTCCCCTGGATGCTTCTTTTCCCTGGGAAGGCATTTGATGTCCAAGGTCAGGTCTTTCAGAGGACTCTCTGTGCTACACAAATCACTATTATGTGGGGAAATGGTCACCCAGGGGAATGCCTTGTACAACGTGGCCATCGGGTTTCAGACAGTCAGAGAACTCACTGTAGACCCACCTGAGTCAGGGAATGGGACTGCTTCAATCTCAAGGCCTTGACCACTATCACCCTGAAAATGCCATAGAGCCTCCTGAGCATGTGGCCTCTTCCTGCTGGAGCCTTAGGGTCAAGCCTGCCAGCCCAAAGTGCTTTCATCAAGAAGAGTTGACTGACTTGGGACCCTCATAACAGGGTGACAGCAATGGTCTTGGTGCAGCTGATAGACCTTAAATAAGGTGGTCATCTGTACAGAGTGAAGAACGGTTAGTAAACTTTCACGTATTCCAGATTTCCCTTTCTAAGGAGCATTAGAGAGAATCACTGAATGAACAGATAGTTATATGTATGTTACATGCACAGCTAACCATTTAAAGTGACTCTTTTGTTGCATTTTAACTTCTGGTTTATTTCTCAATGGATTTAAGTTATAGATTTTTCCTGACCAGAGTAATGCATATTTTTCTTTTGGGAGGAGAATTTATTTTCTCTTTTTATTAATCTTTTTAGTTAGCGTACAAAATAATGGGTTTATAATGACACTATATATACACATATATGTGTATGTGTATATATATCTCCATATACACACACTCACATATACAAATTATTTTACAGAGACAGATGGCATCAGTGTGAAGTAGAAAGAGTGTGGAATTAGAAGCTGGAGTAGCTGGGGCTGGAGAGATGGCTCAGTAGTTAGCATTTACTGCTCTTGCAGAGGATTTGAGTTCAGTTCCCAGCATTTACGTTCGATTGGGTGCTCTACCTCCATACAATCCACCACGCTCTTCTGGCCTCCCCAGGGGCCAGCACTCACATGCACAAACCTATACACAGATATACACATACACACATAATTTAAAATAAAATAAAGCTTTAAAACAAAGATTTAGTAATTAGAGGGGCTGATTTGTGACCTCCCTAGGTGACTGCCTAAGCCACTGTTGGGACCAAAAAAAAAAAATAAAATGAAAGTGGGATCAATGTTTAAAAAAATATGCCCTGATTTACAGCCATAGGCTCAGTCAGCTGTAGTTGGTTGGCTGTGGGCCCAACTTTTGCAGTTGTTTAGGGGTCTAGTGAGCAATCCTAGGAAAGTTCATATCAGCAGAATGAGGTCTCAGTGTTTATTGGAAAATTTAGTTCCTTTTTGAAGATTGCCATTGAGTTGTGAATTTTAGAATAAATAGGGTGCCAGGGGAGTGGACTAATATCCACTAAATCAGCACCTGGTCTGAAAGGGTTCTCAGAGGAAGTCACAGTGCTGTAGCCACCTGGTAAAATCGTGGCTTCTGGAGCCGACCTTCCAGGTCTCGTTCTCCCTCAGTCTTAGTGCGGTCAGGCAAGTCACTTACCTGTTAGCCTCAGTTTCTCCATCTGTGACGTCACAGGTGCCAAGAGCTGAGTGTGACCATCCAGGTGAATTGCATGCGCAGTACAAACATGTGGATACTGTCCTCTTTGTTTTCTCTGTATGGTGGGACAACATCACATCCAGGGATGGGAAACAAGGCTGTGGGTGGTGCTCTCTGCAGATCACATCTTTGCTTGCTTGAGAAAGGCATCTGCTTTTCAAACAGATTAGTTTCTTTTTTTTTATTAATTAATTTTTTTTATTGATGCTTTGTGTATTTCATACATCATTTTCCAATTCAGTTCAGGCGTATATCCCCTTCCCTTCACCCCATCCCACCCCTACCCATCCCAGATCATGCATTCTGCCACAACTTTTCTGCATCTTTCTGTTTTTTTGTTTTGTTTTGTTTTGTTTTCTTTTTTTTTTTTAACAATAAGTGATAGTTTGTGAGTACAAGCATCCTTCATGTAAAACCAATTTGCGAGCAGTTGTGCCCAAACCCACACAGCTCATGGGTCCCACCATCCAGGCAGGTCTGGGGTCTTGTATGTTCAATCTAAGTTGATCAAATGAGTGTAGTCTATATTGTGTAGTTTTCACCATTCACCCAATCGCACCTTACATTCTACCTGCCCTCTTCTTCTGCAGATTGTTCCCTAGCTGTAAATAGTTTAAATACCTATATATCCATTGCGAGTGCTTCATTGGTAGGACCGAAAGGCTATATATTAATCTGTTTTAAAATACCTTAATATCTAATTGCATGTGCTCATTAGTGAGGATTGAAAGGTTTGACCTGGACAAGCTGGCAGCCATGAAAGAAAACAGCCAAATTGACTAGAGACCAGAACAACAGCTCCAGAGAAAGAAGACTGTTTGGCTTCTCATCTACCTGTGCCCCTTTTCTAAGCCTACAGATTAGTTTCTTAAAGCCCTGATAGGGTCAGGGTCTTTTTTTTTTTTTTTTTTTTTTTTTTTTTTTGTCTCTTCAAGTCCCTGTAGCCCCAGCTGTCCTGGAACTCGCTCTGTAGACCAGTCTGGCCTTGAACTCACAAAGATCCGCCTGCCTCTGCCTCACAAGTGCTAGGATTAAAGGCGTGTGCCACCACGCCCGGCTGCGTCAGGGTCATTTTTAATAAAATAAAATCTGAACTCATATTTGAATTCTGTTTGTTTTGTTTACAGGGAACACGGGTCTGGCTGAGAGAAAATGGCCAGCATTTTCCAAGCACTGTAAATTCCTGTGCAGAAGGTGTCGTGGTCTTCAGGACAGACTACGGGCAGGTAAAAACAAGACCCTGTTGGTTTGTGAAGTCCATGTTCTACTCTTTTTTTCACCCATGGGCATGTGTGGTTTCACTACATAGGCACATATGCTCGTGCACACACACACTCACACACACTCTTCTTGTAGTATATTTCTATGTGGTAAGTCAGAGGCCCAGAGGGCATGTAGAATGTGTACCTGGTGTATGATGGGTATGATGCAGTCCTTGCAAAGGAGAAACAGCAACTGTCACAGGTAACGTGGGACAGAAGAGCACAGTGGTTGCTTGGGTTCCTTCCCAGTACCTTTTCCACCTCAAGGATCGCAGCCCAACACAAAATTGAGAACTTATACTGTTATGAGATTGTTTTCCAATTGATTTATGATAGCTTGATTGCATAGTTCTTGAGCATGAACTTTATAAAGACAGTGTTGTGTTGCAGTGTCAAAAGCTGGAACATGGCTGATAGGGTCAGTGAGGAAAATCTCCAAGGATTGATACTTAATGATTGGTTTCCTTATTATTTTCTCTTGAAATCATTAAAATTTAATAGCACCTGCTCTCTGTCCAAAATACCATAGACAGAGATGCTTACAAACAATAACAATTTATTTCTCACAGTTTTAGAGGCTGAAAAGTTCAATGTCAAGGCCCCGGCTGATTCACGGGCCTGCTTCCTGGTTCAGGCGTGTCCTCATGGTGGAAGGAGAGGCAGCTCCCAGATCTCTTTATAGGACAGTAATCTCTTTCCCAAGGACTCTACCCTCATGACCTACTTACCCACTAGGGCCCTGCCTAGTAATGCCCTTGTACTGGGGTTAAGATTCCAATGAATGGATTATGAGGTGGGTGGGGAATTGGGGGGGGGGGTGCACCTGCATTCAGTCCTTAACTTATAATGAATGGAAGCACTACCGTGCTAGAGAAGAGCCTGGGCAGTATTCTGAGCACTCCCAGCCCCGAGGAAGCCATGTAGCCTGAGCTCCTTTATTCTACCCTGTGAGGTGACTGAAGCTTCTATGTGTGGGGTCACTACTGTGTAGGACTTCGTAGGATAACATGAGTGACAGTTCTTGTCACTGAAAACCATTCAGTTGACTAATTATTATATTAATTATTTTGAGAGGAGACTCTCCAATTTACTAAAGTAAATAATTTTATTTATTTATTATTTTTTAAAAATATTTATTTATTTATTTATTTATTTATTTATTTATTTATTTTATGAGTATGAATGTACTGTCTGCATGTAGGTTTGTGCACCCGCGGAGGTCAGAAGAGGGCGTTGGATTCCCCTGGAACTGGAGTTCTCCTGGAATTGGAGTTACTGACGGTTCTCAGCCGTCATGTGGGTGCTGTGGATCGAACCCGGGTCCTCTGCAAGAGCAGTCGGCGCTCTTAACCGCTAGGCCATCTCTCCAGCCCCTTATTTATTTATTTTTATGTGTATAAGTGTTTTGCCTGCGTGTATATAAGTGCACCTATGTGTGCAATGCCTTTGGAGGCGAGAAGAGGGTGTCAGATCTCCTGGAACTAGTGTTATAGATGGTTGTTAGCTGCCATGGAGGTGCTGGGAAACTGAACCCAGGTCCTCTTAAAGGGTGGCCAAGTGCTCTTTAACTGCTGAGTCATCTCCAGCCCAAGGTAGTCAATCTTAATGTTACAAATGGACTTCCACTTCAGAAGAACATACTAAATAATAGAAAGTTATGAATCAACTTTGCAAGTTGTGTTGAGGGTACCCTTTCTATGGTTGGAGCTGGAAGAGCTGCTTGCCTGGCTGGATGGTCCACTTGGCAGAACCTTCCTTCTTTCCTGGATTCATAAGCAGTAACAACCCCAGTCTGCTTTCCAGTTCTGTTTCTGTTTCTGTTTCATCTAAGGGTCTCAAATGGCTTTTCATTGGTAGTCTAGTGGATTTGGGAGTGGGGTGTATGGCAAAGAGAGCACATGTCTGAAGAGCATCCACAGCCGTGACAGTGCCACTGCCCAGTCCAGCTGCTTTCCCATCAGCCCCAGGTAGTGTGGTATGATCCATAAGCTAAGAACTAGATCAATGAAGCCTGCTGAACGGAGGCCTGGTCGGTGCCCACTCCCCCCACCACTTTCCCTATGTGAGACTTCAGTTCCTACCAGACCCTGTGAGTCTCAAGAGGATGTGAAAGGGAAAACCGCTTCCAAACACTGTGTGCAGTAACATAACTGTGTTCCTGATAGCACTGTGTGCGGTAACATAACTGTGTTCCTGAAAGCACTGTGTGCTGTTAACATAACTGTGTTCCTGAAAGCACTGTGTGCGGTAACATAACTGTGTTCCTGAAAGCACTGTGTGCGGTAACATAACTGTGTTCCTGAAAGCACTGTGTGCGGTAAAATAACTGTGTTCCTGAAAGCACTGTGTGCGGTAACATAACTGTGTTCCTGAAAGCACTGTGTGCGGTAATATAACTGTGTTCCTGAAAGCACTGTGTGCTGTTAACATAACTGTGTTCCTGAAAGCACTGTGGAATAGATTTTAGTGGATTCTTTTTTTGTTCACTTACATTTTAATCCCAAATCTGCTTTGCTTTTATTTTTTAAAACTTAAAATTATGATAAAACATTTAGCATTAGCTTTTATGTCTTAACCAGTCACCAGTGTACACTTCAGTGTTTCTGTACATCCACGTTAGAGGAAGATCCTCAGAATGTTTTTGTCTGCAAGCACTGAAACTCTAGATCCCCTAAACACAGATTCCTCCTGCCACAACTCCAGCCTTTGGTTCATATCTTTGTTTCCAATTGTGAAACCTTAAATACTGTGTGAGCGCGCGCGCACGCGTGTGTGTGTGTGTGCGCGCGCATGTGCGCGCCCAAGTGCTGATGCATGTGGCATCATACAGCATCTGTCCTTCTCTTTGTCTCTCTTTCTACCAAACTTGGTAGCAAAGGCCTCTGGCAGGACAGCTCCGCCTTTCCTTCAGTCCTGCTGCCTGTGAATCGAATCCGTGGTTTGTGCCACATGAACTGACCATTGGCACCAGTCAGCAGGTGTTTCTCAGGGGAGAGCAAGCGGACTGGGTGGTCAGGCTACTCTCGACAGTATTTATAGAGTATGGGCTTAGGAAAGACTAAACCAGAATAATGTGTACCTAAATTAAAAAACAACACAGTGTCCTGACCTCTAATCTTCAGTTGGTCATTGATTATATAGTGTTATCCAGTCCATCACTTCCAAATCTAACAGTTATAATTAGCTTGGTGATTTGTGTAGGAATTGCAGGGTTTTCGGTATGAGAAAGGTGAGGCACAGTTCGAAGAACTGGGCTGAGGCTTGGGTCAAAAACTGGCAGAGGCAGGCGAGGCTGCTGCACACGTAACAGCCACGCTTCTCAGGAGGCTGAAACAGGAGGATCACCCAGGCCAGACACCAGGTCTACCCTGGGCAAGTAGGCCAGGATATATTCTTAAAGGAGTTAGGGACACAGATGTAGACCGGGCCTTAACCTGGTTGAATCTGTCCATGGTTGCTTTTCAAGATATTGGTTAATTCACCCCATGTGTAATGGTATTAAAGGGTGTAACAGCAATGGTATTTCTTGGGGGAGGGAGAATGGGAAGTTCATGTTTACCAGGTGAAGTTCTGAAGATGGATAGCAGTATTGGTTGTGTAACAGGGCAAATGTCCTTACTGCCACTGAACTGTCTACTGAACTCATGCATTCAACTGATAGACTTTAGGAAATTTGTCACTGACTTTGAAATAATCCCACCAGAATTTCTGTTACCCTGATGGGATTTCTTACAATGCATAACAGTTCCAAAATGATGGTGTAATTTTCCTTTGATTTAAGGCAGGGCACCTGAAGCCAGGCACCTGGGCATCTTATTACAATACCCACATCTGTTGGTTAGGTGTGGGTAGGCTGGACAGGCTATATTTATCACTAGCTCCTTCTTTGACCACTTCTGAGTACTAAGGATTTAGAATCTTCCTGAAATAAACAAAAAGGCCTGGTGGTCATAGTTACTTGAAATGAAAATCACAGAGGACAACCCACTGGGTCCAGTTTGGTCTGCCCGAATAGGCATGGGTGTGGGCAGCCAAGGGTGCGTGGTCAAGCATACACCAAAGAAATCTGACTCCTCTCTGAGTAGCCATCAGCTGTCATTGGGTCCTCAGCCGGACATGGAGGCTGTGTTAGAAGTTAGTTAGTTAGTTAGTTAGTTAGTTAGTTAGTTAGTTAGTTAATTAGAAATTAGTTGTCTTCTTGGAAAATAAGCTCTGGACTAGGTTTTGGAAGAGGAGATTTAGAAAGCGCCACTCCCCCTGCAGAGTGTAAAAGCAAGGTGCAAGAAAGCACTGGACATTTGAACCTTTCCCAGAACCTTCAGGAGGCACTGGCCTGCGCTACGGCAACATCAGGAAGGGGATTAAGTTATAAGTTCTAAATTAGATTTCTTGCTTGGGGAGAGCAAAGTATTTTTTTATCTTTGTCTGGAAAGTGTGTAACTTGATTGCTCTGAAATAGCTTACAATGGTATCGATTTACCTAATTGTATTTTAAAGAGTAGTTGTTTACCCCATTAAGTCTATGACTCTCTGCAAGGATTACAGTTGATTTTATGTCTGAATTGTCTTTATTCTGGGTCTTCCAAAACATTTCCTGGTTGAGAATATCTTCACCAAAATATACAAGTCAGTGCCCTCTTTCATCACCTTTTCTTTTTACTTCCAACAAGTATAATTACATTTGGTTTAAAAAGTTATTCTCATTCCATTAAGCCATCCGAAGAAGCTATTAGGTTCTTTGAGTTGTCTCTGTCCCCCGACAAAGGCTCTTCTAGTCATGCTGCTTTTAATAATTACATTTTCATGTAAAAATCAGCTCTGAACTGTTTTTGTTGACCTGCTGTAGTTAATGTCATGGCCTAATTCTGGAAAACTAATAGGGGGCTAGTTAGTGCAGTCACTTTCCATCTATGGTGTTTTTGTTTTTAACTCTCTGCCCTGCTTTTCTTTCTCCTCAATCTCTCTCTCTCTCTCTCTCTCTCTCTCTCTCTCTCGCTCACTCGCTCTCGCTCTCACTCTCGAGCGAGCGCTCTCTCACTCTCTGTACTCTCCCGCTCTCTCTCGCACTCTCGCTCTCTCACTCTTGCTCTCGCGCCCCCCCCCCCTGATAAATTTTCTGTGTCCCCCTGAACACTTTGCAGACACGGGTAATTTGCCCTCTCCCCGGTTGCTTCTCATTACATCTGCACACATGCCTGTCTCCTGGGAAGTCTCCCCCAGGCCTGTTGAATACCGGACAGAGCAGAAGGGCAGCCCAGCATACGTCCCATTACAGAGCAGACCCTGCAAGCCACCAAAAACTCAGTGCCTCCAACTCTAGGTGGCGGGAAGTGAGAAGGGACTACGCCGAGCTGGATACTCCAGCTAAGTTAGTATCACCTCCAAGCTCAGGAGAGCCCATGTTGTCCACCGCCAGGAGGCTCCAGGCTTCCAGGCTAAGCAGCTGTCTGATAAGGCAGCCACTTGGGAAAAAGTCTGCAGAGGGAGGGAGGGAAGGTCACAGTCCAGATCCTGCTGCTTAAATGGGAAGTGGCGAGCAGTAGCTGGTGCAGCCCCCTTCTGGGCCGCCAAGGGGAATCATCTCCCCCCCCCCCAGGCCTTGAGCAATTCCAACCCTGAGAACTGCTGCTGGGCATTGAATATGGGGCAAAAAGGAGAGCAGCCAGGAAATAGCTTGACATGTGAAGATGGAGGAAAAGGAGTTTGGGGATAGGATGTGTGACAGCGAAGTCATGTAGTAAGTTGTACTGCAATGTAAATGCTTTATTGACTGAGTTATTACCCCAGCTCTGTTTTATATTTAATATATTTTCTATTCTTTCTCAGCCTTTTAAAATCTATCTCTCCTCCCTCTCCCCTCCCTCTCCCCTCCCCCCCCCTTCTGTTGTGGGAAGAAAAACATTTTCTTTTAATGGGGATGGCTTTGAAGAGGAATGAAGCATAACATTAATCACATTTTGGCTCAGTATAGCCCTCACGTCTCAGCTGTCCTTTGTACTGAGGATGCTACTTCCAATGAAATCAACCTGTGGATTCAGTTAAACCACATGAAGTTGTCATTTTTTAGAGGCCATAAAGAGTTGAAAACAAGCAGTTTTTGTGGTTCAGCCTAATGGCGTGTAATGGGCCCTATTTTATCTTCATGTTTTAGCTTATCGATTTGTGTGTGATTTAAAGATAAGATTTTTCTGTGGGCTTACATAAAGTTCATTAAAATAGATGGGTGCTTTGCATTCCAGCTGGGAGGCAAAGCCGGGTCCTGGAAGCCTGGCCTCTCAGTGCGCAGCTTGCTTTAATTTGTTCTTGCTGGGCTGGAGAGATGGCCTAGCGGTTAAGAGCGCCGACCGCTCTTACAGAGGACCCGGGTTCGATCCCCAGCACCCACATGGCGGCTGAGAGCCGTCTGAAACTCCAATTCCAGGAGAACTCCAGTTCCAGGGGAATCCGAGACCCTCTTCTGACCTCCGCGGCATTGCACGACACGGGTGCACAAACCTGCATGCAGACAGTACATTGATACACATACCGAAATAAATAAAATAAAATAAAAATTAAAAAAAAAAAAATTTGTTCTTGCTGGCAGCCACAGTCCTGGACTTTTCCTTTCTCTGGATGGGTAGCTAGAGGACTTGCCATATCGAGTCTTCTACAAATGTTCAGGTTTGTTCAAGTCTTCCTCTTGCCTTTTTGGACTGGAGCGCGACTTTCTATTTTGTGCCTGTGACGTGTTTACTGTACAGTCTGTGTTTATATATGCTGTGTAAGATTTGACGTTTTGCCCAGTGTGGTGGCACACGCCTTTAATCTTAAGACTGGGGAGGCAGAATCAGGTGGGTCTCTATGAGTTCAAGGCCAGCCTGGTCTACATAGTGAGTTCCAGGCTAGCTGAGGCTACTGGGAGACCCTGTCTCAAAAAAAGCCCCTCCCCTCTGCAAAAAAAAAAAAAAAGATTTGCCATGTTAACTATGCTTAATGGTGATCTCTCCTCTCTCTCTCTCTGTCTCTCTCTCTTACACACACACACACACACACACAGAAAGAGACAGAAAGACAGACACAGAGACAGAGTACATTATTAGAAAGTCTGGTTTGCACTTTAAGGAAGACACTTTAAGAAAGATGGCTTTAATCTTTAATGCCCAGATCCCAGCGTGGACCAGGAAGGGTTTTGGGGGGGGGGTCTCACCCTGAGCCCAGGAGCTGTTGGGGGCTGCTGGCTGCTGGGGAGGGAGAGTCAGTTTTCTTCAGGGATGCAGCTCCTGGGAGACCACCTAGCTCCAGTCGACGTCCTCCTTACACCCATGCACACACAGGCAGCCTAAGCAGGCTCAGTGGGTTTAGAAAGGTTGGGGTGTAGGGGGAGGGAGAGCGTGAGTCAGTGCTTCTGAAGTTAGAGGGAAAAGTGGCGGGGGGGCGCATAAGCAAGGACCTGGAGGGGGGTGGATGGATTTGATCCAAACATTACATTCTTGTTAAAAAACAAGAAAAAAGAAAGGTGGCTTTAGACTTGGCTCTGCTCGTTGAGGGCAGAGTGTGGTGGCCCTGTGGGACCTGCTGACACCACAGACCTGCCAGCTCTGGCTGTTTGCTGTGTGGAGCGCGGTGGGCTTCACAGCCAGCCAGAAAGTAAGAGGAAGGAAGCCCATGCTAGTGACAAGGGTCAGATCAATTTTATGACGTGGATGTATCTGCCTTTGTTGAAACTTTAGGGCCCATGTGTTAATCTTGGAATTCATGTCCGTGGGAACAGGACAGCTGTATTCAGGAGACAGCACTGAGCCAGGAGCTCTTGAATTCTCTCTCTCCACATTTCATTGTTGCATCTGAGAAATACCTGGCTCTGTTAAACTGCAGCCTGTGGAGTTCCAGGCTATTCTTCCAAGACCCTAAACCACTAGGGCTTAAACAGAACTTATTCAACTTCCTCAGTTTTAAATTTTTAAAAGTTAGTTTTTATGCTCCAAGTACCATGTGGTCCAGACTCTCTAGATGCCTTCCAGGAATTTAGTTTGGCATCTGTGGCTCAGAGATGGAAAGTTAAATGTTTCTGTGGTAATTTTCACTCTGGTATTATAGAAAAAATGTTTTTCTTTGTTTATTTGCACACTTAGCTCCAGAAAAAGCATGTGTGTGTGTTTATAAGTCTGCATAGCTTGGTGCAGAAAGCTCCCTGATAGCCTTGGAGGGGACTCACTCAAGCAGGACCAGCCCTGTTCTCAGACCCCTTTGGGTGTGTCTGCCTTCATTCAGGATAAGCATATTGGTGAGAACATCTCAGAGCTACCATGTCTCATGTGTTTATTTCATGCTTCTTCTCAGAGCCCTAAGAGTGGACAGTTGAGGTTCGATGTCCCTAGTCCTGGGGAACAG
The DNA here is from genome assembly GCA_009823505.1 of Rhizomys pruinosus. NCBI lineage: Eukaryota > Metazoa > Chordata > Mammalia > Rodentia > Spalacidae > Rhizomys > Rhizomys pruinosus. The sequence continues at coordinate 3,267,035 of VZQC01012421.1, forward strand.
AGCCTGGCCCATAGACCCTGGCCCATAGACCCTGGCCCATAGACCCTGGCCCATAGACCCTGGCCCATAGACTGCTTAGTAAATCCTGAATGGATGAATGGAGATTTATTTGCAATTAGAATAAAGACAAACAAGTCATCTTGTTTGAACTCTATTTAAAGTCTGTTATATCATTTTAATAAAGAAGTTGTGGGTTTTTTAAATTTGTTTGGCTTTGTCTAAGGCCTTGAAGTCGTGTGTCATGCGTCTGTCTGTATCTCTGTCTGTAGGCCAGCGGTAGACACTGAGCATCTTCATCTGCTGTTCTCTCGCTTTGAGCTCTGGCTCAGCTGTCTTCCTGGCCTGGGGTCTGCCTGTCTCTGTTTCCCCAGTGCTGGGATTGCAGAGGTGGAGTCTGGTACTCTGCCTTTTCACAGTGATGCTGGGGATCTGAGCTTGGGCTCTCCTGCTTGACTAGCAAGCACTTCACCCCTGGGGCCATCCGCCAAGCCCCGGAACTCATCTCAGTGATCTTCCTGCTTTGGCCTCCCAAGCACTGGGATTGTAGCCCCCCCCCCAAAAAAAAAATAGTCTTAAAAAACTTTGAAATTACGTGTGTGTGTGTGTGTGTGTGTGTGTGTGTATGTCTGTGTATAACCCAGAGGACAACCTGCAGGAGTTGGCTCAGTGTGTGTCTATGTGTCTGTGTGTCTGTGTGTAGCTCAATCCAAAGGGGCGAGGCAGGGAGGGGCAGAAGCTCTGTTCTGGAAAAAAAGATCAGAAGTAAACAGGATTCCAAATCCACTTAATCTAAATTCACTTAAGGAAACAGGGAAGCAGACCCAGAAATCAGGGAGACCTCACCAATGGGAGTAGGGAGCAGAACAGAGGCCCCACTGCACCCTCAGCAAGCTAACTTCTATATCGCCTTACGTAGATATTCCTTAACGCGGCTGAAAGGGTTTGTCACTGTAAATGGTTGACTCCCTGCCTGACTCCCAGTGGGGAGGGAGGAGATGAGGTCCTTCGTAGTATTTACTGCCCCCAGTGAGGACTGCTCTGAATGCACATGTGTTGAAGAGCGCAGATGGCTCTACCTTGGGTCGTGGCCTTTTCTGGCTTCCTGTCTTTCTTTGGACCTATTTGTTGATTTTTGTTTGTTTGTTTTTCTTATTACATCTGCCTTTCTTTTCATTCATGGATCCATTGAATGCACCTCTTTTTCGCACCCCTAGGGATTGGTCTTTTTATCTGGTCCTAGGCATTTCTCTAACTTCCCTGTGATTCTCATCTGTGGTAACCTCTAGAATCTAAGACTCAGCTCCTAGGTAGCTTTAGTCTTCCTGTCCCTGGGTGAGCCTTTTGAACATCCAGATCTTTTATGCAGCCAGTAAGACTCCTGCTCTTTTAGTGACAATGCCTGGGTACAAAGAGGTCTAAAATGAAGTGTCACTGACCTCTTCTGTTGCTTTCAGTTTGGGGGTTAACCTAGAATGAGGGTAATTGGGGTAGCATCTTGCATTCTTGGTATTCCTGAATGCTGAAATAATTAGCCAGTTAATGTTAGATGCTAAGTTCAGACCAGGGTGTAATTTATGACTAATAGAAATGAAATAGGAAACCAACTAAATCAAACTCCTTCCTTATTTGAATGTTTAAGTAAGCAATATATTTTTGTTATACATAGCACCATGTAAAAAAGTATATGAAGACCTTATTTGGAATAATAATTCATAAATTATCTATAGGAATTAGACACAGCATCCTTTAATGTTGTGTGGAATTTCAGAAGAATAAGCAGAGGAACTCTTTTAAATTCAGGTGGTTGTAAATGAATTGCATTCCATTCCAAAAATTAATTCATAGGCCTGTTATTTGGAACAAGATTTTCCAAAGACTCATGATACCCATGACGAATTGATTATCCAGCCCATCTACAAAGACCTAGTCAGGCATCCGTAATAGACCAGAAGGAGGGATGCTAAGTCTTCGTTGCCTGATCCTGGCTTTAACCATCTTCAGAGTTCCATCCCATGATGCCATGTTGGTGACTGGAGAGTCCTATTCTTCCCTTGATTGCTGCCCCCTCTCCTGTGGGAGGACAGGAGGAACTAGAGCCTCCTAGTCCAAGCCGTGTGCTCACGGTTGGTAAGGACTGGCGTTCCACGTGCGTGAAAGGAAGACAGTGATGCTAGCCTAGTGATGTCTTTGTGCCAGGACCTCAGTGGTACGTTCTAGTCTGTCCATGCTGCTGACTGTCCAGATGGCTCCATGGGGCAGGCAGTAATGAGCTCTCTTACTTTTCTTGTTGCTTTGATAAAATACTCTGACCAAAACAACTTAAGGGACAAAGTGCTCAAGGCACAATCACTCAACCACGGTGGGTCACTCACATTGCATCCACAACAGCATACAGAGTTGATGTGTGCCAGGATCCTAGGGAATGGTATCTTCCACAGCAAATGGGTCTTTCCACCTCAGTTAGTACAACAGAGATACTCCACAGCCCCTCCTTCCCAGATGAGTCCAGGTTCTGTCAAGACTAATCATGTGTTAATTATAAGGAAGGTGGTCTTCTAACATAACAGTCTTCTAACATAACAGTCATATGTTAGTGATGAGGACGGTGGTCTTCCCTAGGTGTAAGAGTCCACACTTGCCAGTGATGGTGACAGAGCTGTCATCTTTCCACCTCACTGAGTCATTTCCTGGTTAGGACTCTGAGGACCAAGGCTCAGATGCAGGCTGTTGATTGTAGTATCTTCACCCTGTCCCTTCCTGTTCTCCCTGTGGCCCTGGAGGTTTAGTGTACCCCACCATTTTTTGTGTTAACATTTATGCTTTCCCTTCAAGTTTGCATCGAGGCTGACAGGCTCTCCTGCTCTCTCTGCTCTTTCCCGACTCTGCTGGGGATTTTTTTCTTTGTTTTGTTTTAGGGCTGTAGGGTGACAGAAGGGTCTCATTTCCCCTCTCAGTATTTCCTATTATGATGTTCACAGTCTTGCAGCTGTACCTCTCCCTTGATGGAGTACTTAGTTTTCAAGGCTGCCTGCATGTGATAATTCTCCACAGAGCCTTACCAAGAGCCTGGGCCCTGCCCCAGGACTATGAAATCAGGAGCTCAGGTAATCAGGTAAGGCTCTGGTAGTGCTATGTCTTTAAGAAGCTTCCTGTATGTCAAATTAAAACTTTCATAACTGATGTCTCAGAAATACTACCTTAAATGAAAAGAGCACGATTTTTGCAGAGTGGACCTAGACTCTGTCAGTGCTGCCCTTTGACCCTTCAACTGCCTGGCCTTGGTCTTTCCCAGACAGCTCTTCCGGCCATCTTTTCGTAAATGGTTTTATGAAATATCTTCTATGCCCTCAGCATCTTCATAAATGTAATGTTCTGTCTGTCCGCTTGCCTGTCTTCCCACTCACCCATCCACGCTACTGCCAACCCCAGCATCCATCCACCCATCTCACAGTCAGCCGTCTACCCTATCTGTCTGTCAGGCATCATCCGGCCCTTGTTTACAAGAGACTTCGGACTTTATCCACTTATTCCTCCTCTACTTACTCTTGATCTCTCTTTTTCTTCTTTAAATTTCTCAAGTTAGATACTTTATCACAGTGGGATATTTAAACCTAAACATTAATGCATGGGATTCAGAAAGTGTGATTCTTTGTCTAACCATTTTGTAGTCATGGGGGACCCGAGTTAAAAATGCACATTCCGCTCCAGGTCCTCCAGCTCGTCCTCAGTTAATATGGCCTGGGGATCTGTGTTCTAGAAGCTACACACATGATTCCCTTCACCCTGAAACTGGACATGCATGGGCTGAGTGGCACTTACTGAGAGAAATCAGTTTTCTATCTTCTGTCTTCCTCGTCTCACCCATCTGCTCTCTTACTTCAGGCCCGTCCACTTGGGTGCTGAGCTTGGACCCTTGAGCTGTGGAGGTGCTGGCCTTCCTAGAGGCATTTTTCTCTAGGGAAGTGAGTTCTTTTCACTTTCTCTTCTCTCTTAAGGTCCAGCCCTCCATTTCTTTTTGTGTCTGAACAGAACTTGGCGATTGGCCACTTCTTCCATTGTTGTGTGACATAGCAAGAAAACTCACCGTTTTTTGTTGGGTGGTACAGGTTCCTGCCACATAGCCCACGCTAGCCTCGAACTCATTGTGTAACCCCATATAGACCTCAGGTTTGGGATCCTCAGCCTCCCGTGCTGGGATTACAGACCCACATCCCAAGGGCAGGGGCCTGTGCTTTGCTATTTGTGTTGGCAGTTCCTCATCTCCCAAAATCTCCTTCAGTTTTCAAGTGACCTATACTCACAGGCCCTCAGTGCTGGTCAGGTGAGTGTTTCCAAGAGCAACTTTCCCTTTTTTCTGTGTCAAGAGAGAGAGACAGTTGGTGAGCAGCATAGCTTTAGTGTCAACTTGACACACCTGGATTGAGGAATCCTCAGTTGGGTATTTTTCTCCATTGGACTGGCCCGTGGCCATGTCTGTAGGGTATTTTCTTGATTGTTGAGTGATGTGGGAGGGTGCAGTCCATTGTGGGCGGTGCTAACCCTGGACAGGTTGGTGTGTATTGTATAAGAAAACAGGCTGATCTTGGTCCAGGAAAGCAAGCCAGTAAACAGTGTTCCTCCATGGCCTGTGATTCAGTTCCTGCTTCTAGTTTCCTGCCCTGAGTTCCTTCCTACCTGGGGCTCCCTCGGTGATGGAACTGTGACCTGGGAGATGTAAGATGAATAAACCCTTCCCTCTCCAAGATGGCATTGGTCAGAGTGTTTTGTCACAGCAATTGAAAGCGAAGTAGAACAGTTGGGGTCAGACGGAAGGCAAGCATGGCCTTGGTGCTGCTCAGGGAGGGAATCTGTCCTGGCTCCTGTAGGTGAGGGAAGAACCTTCCAGAAAGACTGCTCCTGAAATTGATATGTTGAAATTCTAACCCCCAGTTATGATATTTGGACATGGGGCCTTTCAGAGTCCTTGAATGGGGATTAGTGTCTGTATAAATGAGGCCAACATGCGCTTCCGTAGCCCTCCCACCATGTGAGGACACAGGAAGAAATCGTCCTCTAGGACATAGAAAGTAGCCCTCACTAGACAAGGCAGCTGCCAGCACCTTCACCTTTGGGCTTTTCAGCTTCCAGAACTTTAAGAAACACATTTCTGTTGTTTCTAAGTCATCCAGACATGGTAATTTGTTATAGAAGCTTACACCAACTGAAGCTGGTTCATTTCCTCCACTCCCCTGCAGCGGTCCACCTGCTGTCCTTGGGAAAGCCCCAGCACAGGCTGGGTGGGAGTACAGGTCAGTTACCAGCAGCTGCCAAGCTGAAGAGACCAGCTTGTGCCACCTGGATGGCAACTTCTTCAAGAACGCCTATTACATAAAACTACAGCCTTCATTTTAAACTAACCATGCTGCAGTGTAGAAGTAACCAGATGCCTGGTTTTGATGGTTACTTCTACAGTGATGGTCACTTCTGAGGGTATGCTACTTGAAATGCTTAGTCTGTTTGGGTGCTTCATCAGGGCTGCATGTTGTACATAAATTGAGCCTCAGCTTTCTAAAAATATGGCATCTAGCCTTTTTTTTTGAAAGCCAGCACCACTGAACTTAGTGCTGTTGTAATTCTGTGTAACTGAATAGGAACAGCAAGTCACAGCCCTTACATTCCATTTTGAACAGCTTAGGAGCTGAGAATCTCTCACAGTTTTAAATGTCTGGAAGAAGTCAAAAGAATATTTAATGTCATGAAAATCATGTGGTATCATGGCTTAATGCAATTATATTGGAACCAGATGCTGTCACTCCTTGGCCTGTGTCTGCATGGGTGTGTACACTGCAGTGGGCTGGGGGAGAGCTGCAGAGCCTCAAGCACCAGCCACCTGCAGGAAATTTCGCAGGCCTCCTCTCTAGGACATCTTTCTCCACTTGCTTCTGCTCTGATATTTAGGTGGCAGGGTCTTCCATTGGTTCTCATCCCTGAGTATACTTCGGAATCATTGGGAGAGTGTTCAGAGTGAGATTCTCGGGCCACTGAGCTGCACCCCAGGTGCAGCCGCCCGCTGAGTCCAGGAATCTATCTGTGTCTAGCACTGGCTTCCAACCCAAGTCCATCTGTGATCCCTAGTAGACTGCTGGTGTATCCATTCACTGTGATCCCTAGTAGATTGCTGGTCTATCCATTCACTGTGATCCCTAATAGATTGCTGGTCTATCCATTCACTGTGATCCCTAATAGATTGCTGGTGTATCCATTCACTGTGATCCCTAGTAGATTGCTGGTGTATCCATTCACTGTGATCCCTAATAGACTGCTGGTGTATCCATTCACTGTGATCCCTAGTAGATTGCTGGTCTATCCATTCACTGTGATCCCTAATAGATTGCTGGTGTATCCATTCACTGTGATCCCTAATAGATTGCTGGTGTATCCATTCACTGTGATCCCTAGTAGATTGCTGGTGTATCCATTCACTGTGATCCCTAATAGATTGCTGGTGTATCCATTCACTGTGATCCCTAATAGATTGCTGGTGTATCCATTCACTGTGATCCCTAATAGACTGCTGGTGTATCCATTCACTGTGATCCCTAATAGACTGCTGGTGTATCCATTCACTGTGATCCCTAGTAGATTGCTGGTGTATCCATTCACTGTGATCCCTAATAGATTGCTGGTGTATCCATTCACTGTGATCCCTAATAGATTGCTGGTGTATCCATTCACTGTGATCCCTAATAGACTGCTGGTGTATCCATTCACTGTGATCCCTAATAGACTGCTGGTGTATCCATTCACTGTGATCCCTAGTAGATTGCTGGTGTATCCATTCACTGTGATCCCTAATAGATTGCTGGTGTATCCATTCACTGTGATCCCTAATAGATTGCTGGTGTATCCATTCACTGTGATCCCTAGTAGACTGCTGGTGTATCCATTCACTGTGATCCCTAATAGACTGCTGGTGTATCCATTCACTGTGATCCCTAGTAGATTGCTGGTGTATCCATTCACTGTGATCCCTAATAGATTGCTGGTGTATCCATTCACTGTGATCCCTAATAGATTGCTGGTGTGTCCATTCACTGTGATCCCTAATAGATTGCTGGTGTATCCATTCACTGTGATCCCTAATAGACTGCTGGTGTATCCATTCACTGTGATCCCTAATAGATTGCTGGTGTTTCCGTTCACTGTGATCCCTAGTAGATTGCTGGTGTATCCATTCACTGTGATCCCTAATAGACTGCTGGTATATCTGTTCACTGTGATCCCTAGTAGATTTCTGGTGTATCCATTCACTGTGATCCCTGGTAGATTGCTGGTGTGTCTATTCACTGTGATCCCTAATAGATTGCTGGTATATCCATTCATTTTGAAACTTTCATTTTCCCCCTAGGAGAGAACAGTGCCTTGGCCAGATGGGTAAAAGTACTCTGAGACAAAACTTGTGTTTCCTATGCCCTAAAGCTCTTAGAATTGATAAGGAGTCAGAATCCCCCGGACAGTTGTAAAGCCCCGGGTTCCCAGCCCAGAGTTTCGGAATCCGAACGTCTCAGGCGGAGCCAGAGCATTTGATTTCTGACAGGCTCCCAGGAGCCCTGGATGCTGCCACTCTGGAAGCCACACTTGGAAAACACATTTGTAGGCTTTGGCAGGCTGTGGTATTTACTTTTTAAAATCTGTCTTTTAAATAAGATCATCTCGTATACCATCTTCTCAAATCGTGTTCTGTGGGATCACAGACAGACACTCTCACAAGCCAAGCCCCTTTTTCACCACTGCTGCTATACAGCAGCCACTCTTGAACAGAGTTGTGTCAGAAACAAGATGCAGTCTAGAGATCTTAGTTTTAGATGCTAATACCTGTCAGTGATTTACTCTATAATGTGGTGATTGTTTTGGTTCCCTTTTTGTTTTTGTTTTTTCTTGGTTGGCTTAATGAAGAGTCACTGTTAGGCATAGCAAAAGTGGGAGAAGCTATGTGTTGTTTGTGAATTCCAGCCCAACATATTCCCAAGGAAGATTTATGCCTTGTTGAAGTATTTACAAAACAGGCAGATTCTGCTTATACTCATCCAGGAGTTGCTGAATAAATCTTGACCCTAAAAATTACTGTTAATATGAAAGAGCAGTTTGGCTGTTAGCTTGCCATTTGCCATGTGGGGCTGATTCATTCTTTAAATGAACCTGCTCTCAGACCCCCAAACTTTCCATAGTTAGCTTTTTGTCTGATATCTCTGGCTTGCTGTGTAGCACAGGCTAGCTTCCAGCTCTGCATTGTTGTCTCATCCTCCCAAGTGCTGGGGTGACAGGTGTGTACTACCAGGCCTGGCCATGTACTCAACCCATCTTTCATTCCAGTTGGTGTCAAGGAACAGTAGGCCAGTGGTGAGAGAGTCCAGGACTAGGTGAGGTAGGCCCTGGGGTAGAAAGCTTAAAGAGCATTCATGGTTTGCACAACACCCAGAGAGAGAGTTCATCTTGGTATGCTTATACCATCCGGGTCCCTGTCCCAATCAGAACCCATAATCTCCAGAGGAATCCCCCAAGGGTAAGAGATCCAATCACAGGATCAGAACTGCCTTGGGTTTGCCTGAATAAATCACCGATACCTTTAAAACAAACATTTTGAGGAAGGACTCCTTTTGAAGAAACCATTCTTTTTTTTTTTTTTTTTTTTTTTTTTTTTTTTTGAGACGGGGTCTCCCTGTAGTCCCAGCTGCCTGGAACTCACTCTGTAGACCAGGCTGGCCTTGAACTCACAAAGATCCGCCTGCCTCTGCCTCCCAAGTGCTAGGATTAAAGGCGTGCGCCACCACACCCGGCTAAAGAAACCATTCTTTGGTGGGCTGGAGAGATAGCCTAGCTGTTAAGAGCACCAACTGCTCTTGCAGAGGACCTGGGTTCGATCCCCAGCACCCACATGGTGGCTAAAACCGTCTGTAACTCCAATTCCAGGAGAACTCCAGTTCCAGGGGAATCCGAGACCCTCTTCTGACCTCCGCGGCATTGCATGACACGGGTGCACAAACCAACATGCAGACAGTACATTCATACACATACAAAATAAATAAAATTAAAAAAAAAAAGAAACCATTCTTTGGAATTTGGTTTTAAAATAGCCTTGTGATGAAATTGTTTAAGATGAAATGTCTGTAGTTTGCACTGTGATTTGATGGATGAGTTTGATTATTCCAATGAGTTTTGAAGAAAAAAGAATACCCCAAAGGGTTTTTTTTTCTGTGAAGACTTTAGAGCAAGCTCGTGTAGTTTCACAGAGAACTTGAGTTCTACCATTGTGCGTTTAGTGCGTGGCCTGCCTTAGAACTTCCAAACACAGTGGCTTCACTTCAGCCTTAAATCGAGCTGCCGTTTGGGTGTTCCAAATGGCTCTTGGAGTGGTTTTGAGATAATTAATGCTATTCTCAAGTTTTCCAGTGAGGGTAACAGGGTAGCTCGCCCTTGAGAATTGAACAAGTATTTCAATCTCCTGGAATGATCCTCTGTTCTGCAATGCATTCATCTTTCTGCCTAGACAGAGTTCACAGTGTCTTGCTCTGAGCATCTGCTTTTGTTCTTGCAAACAGAGCTAATGACAGATGTTAACTGGTGAACTAAGAGACAGTCACTCCTGTGACAATGGCTTGGAACATATGCTTGTCCCCTATTTTCAGGAAGCTTTTGTAACAAAGAACTCTTAAAGAGACTGCGCCTCCAGAGAGAGCTGCCAGCTCGCAAGCGTGGAAGAGGCCAAGTCCTGTCTGAATAGCCCAGTTTCCCTCCTCAGCAGGGGAGACCAGGGAGGTCAAACTTGCTGCGATTTCAACTCTACCATTTTTTTCCTGATATATGTAGAATGTATTTATAATTAAAATGTGAAGCTAGTACATTTAAAAGATTCAGAGAATGTATTTGTAATTAAAATTTGCGTACAGCCTATTTTAAACATCTATACCACTCGGTCACCTTTTCTGCAACCGAAGTCCTTACCTGTCCTTGGAACATAGCACCTGCCCCTGGCTGATCCTTGCTGGAGGTAGCACGAGTGAGCTTGGATGTCCACATCTAAAACCCCATATTTATTTAGTGAGCTCCCTGCTTGGGACATTCTTTATAGAGATCTAAATGCCACAGAGAAAACAAGTCCTGCAGTTTGAGGAAAGCGGTGCTCACTCTGTGCGCCACTGGCTCACTGCTAGCTCACATGGAGATTTTAAAATCGTTTGCAGATGTTACTTTTGGTGAAAAGAACAAAAGTGCCTGAAGCCACATTTTAGCACTTGGGATTTGGTTAGTTAATAATGGCTGGAAGTTTGAGCTATAGTCTGAAATGGAAAAGAATGAGTTAAAATTTTTTTAATTGTTTATGCCTGTGGGGGTGTGCATATGTATGTGATGTATGTACATGTATGTGTGTGCATGTGGGGGTGTGCATATGTATGTGATGTATGTACATGTATGTGAGCCCTGGTATGCATGCTCGTGTGCAAGGGGGAGGCCAGGGGATGGCGCCAAGGGTCCTGCCCTATCACTCTTTACCTGTTCCCTTGAGACAAGGTCTCTCACTGAACTGAACTGAACTGGGCTAGTGACCAGCAAGTTCTGGCAATCCTCTGTCTCTGCCTATCCCCCCCCCACCACAGTTACGGGTGTGCAACCACATCTAGCTTTTTACATAGGTTCTGAGGATTTGAACTTTTGCTCGTGTAGCAAATGCTTTTAGCATCGAACTAGTTCCCTAGTCCCTTAAGTTTTCTTAAGAGTTTTACTGAGATGTGAGTCATTTCCCATGCAGTTGACCCATTCAAAAATGTAATCTAGTGGTATTTAGTTTATCCAGAGAGTAGTGTAATTATTATTACAGTAAATTTTTGAAAATTTTCATTACAAAAAAGAGACCTCACACCCCTGAACTCCCATCCCCAGGCTCACCCCACCTCTCCCTCGTCCCTCCAGGCCTGCCGAGGCACTTTCTGTAGCTCTGCCCATTCTAGAAACTTCATTCACGTGGAGTCACACAATATGTGATCCTTTGCGTCTGGCTTCTTTTACTTGGCTTAATCTTGTCCAGGTTCATTCATGCTGTAGTATATATTAATATTTCATTCCTTTTATGGATAAATAATATTCCATTGTATAGAAATGCCACATTTTATTTAAAATGGCTGTTTAAACTTACAAAGAAAAGAAAAAATAAAACACAGAAGAATGTCTAGCCAATTCTTATGGAGTTCATCATGGTTCATACATTGTAATCTTTCTTTTTTTGGTCTTCTCGAGACAGGGTCTCCTTGTAGCCCCAGCTGACCTGGAACTCACTCTGTAGACCAGGCTGGCCTTGAACTCACAAAGATCCGCCTGCCTCTGCCTCCCAAGTGCTAGGATTAAAGGCGTGCGCTACCATTCCTGGCTTCATTGTAATATTTCTAAAAGGAAGTTTGATTTATAAGCCCAAGGTCATGGTTGTAGTTAAGAACAGTCAGAGAATTCTTACATGCTTTAAAAATGAATTTAGGTTTTTCTTAGGTACTTCTTTTACTGTTCTTGCTTCTGTTGGGCTTCGTTTTGTTTTCTTTTTCAGGCAGTCTCATTTGTAGCCCTGCCTGGTCTGGAATTCTATGTGGACCGGGTTGGCCTCACACTTGCAGAAATCTGCTTGCTTCTGCCTCTCAAGAGCTGCGATTGCAGATACCTCCATGCTGGACTATATCACTATGTATAGTCTCATTTGTAAATGGTAACATTTTCTCATAGTTCTACAAAGGACAGATCAGAAAGGCTGAGAAGCGGGCTCTGACGGAGGAGGCAGCAAAGTGAGACGTGGCTGAGAGCTAGGAGCTTCCTGGAGGAGACTCGAATGTTTTTACACCGTGTGCAGATCAGCTTCTCTCTCCCAGTGGGAAGAGGGCATTACCTTGATGAAGGGAGGGCTAGCACCCAAAAGAGACTGAAGTTCAGGACCTCACATACAGGGTGCTATGGCAGCAGCTGGGTGACAGCCTTTGACAGTGGACACGTGGCCTCTTTCCTGCCTGGGCAGATGCTAAAGCCACACACCAAGGACTGCCAGGGATCCTCCTCCTCCTGCCCTTCCACCAAGCAGGTGAGATTGCCTGGTCATCTCCACGGCAGCTGCTGTCTTCTTGACCTCACAGAGACACACAGAGACCCCTGCTGGTAGCTTTGGTGTTTATTCTGCAGCATTGAAGAGTATAGTAATTTTTATTTATTTATTTTTTAAAGTCTATGGGCAGGGAAGATGGATCCGCAGTTAAAGTACTTGGTGTACAATCATGAGAACCAGCATGTGGACCCCCAGAGCCCATGAAAATGCTGGGTAAGCGTGGTGGCCGTATGCAGTTCTAGCCTAGGAAGGTAGAGAAAAGATTCCTGAAGAAGGCTGGCTAGGGAAACTAGCTGTATCAGTGAGTTCTGGGTTTGATTAGGGGACCCTGCCTAAAAGAATAAAGTAGGGGCTGGAGAGATAGCTCAGTGGTTAAAAAGCACTGGCTGTTCTTACAAAGGATCCGAGTTTGATTCCCATCACACACGTCAGCTAACAACTGTCTGTAGCTCCAATTCCAAGGGATCCGAAACCCTCTCCTGTCCTCTGTGGGCATTGCATGACACGGGTACACTTACACGCATGTAGGCAGTACACTCAAAAAATAAAAATAATAAATAAAATATTTTTAAAAGTAAGGTGGAAGTGATGGAGGAAGAATCCCAGTGTCAACCTCAGGCCTCTGTGTACATGCATGCCTACATGCATACAGTCCACACGTGTGCATGCGGGCCTTACATGCATATAGTCCACACGTGTGTGCCCATACATGCCAACACATTCCACACAGTAAAGATACAGATTCACAAAAAGAGTATGAATATTACTATGTTTGTTATAATCACTGAGTCTAGGTTTTCAGACTTGAGGACTCTCACATCAGCATATGAACACTGGAGTGAGAGGCTTCTTGTGGAAGGGATTCGTGTTCTAAGCTGCTTCAGTACAGTCACTGTGTTGAGCTCATTTCGAGCCTCACTGCCATCATGGAATCCACCTTTCTGAGTTTTAGAGTGTCATTTGTTAATGTCTGTTGCTTTCTGTTTCTCTGTTTCTTCAACAGGAACAGTTCAGACCTGTGCACCCAACTCCCAGTGTATACTGAAGCTAGGGAGCTGGGGGGACATTCCTAAGGCCCCCAGCTTAATTGCAACTTTGTCTTAGGAAACATAAAACAGGAATAGCAGCAGCAACAACAATAAAACCCCGCCAGAATGTAGAGGCTACTTTTTCATTCTGTCCTAAGACTTTGGTTCCTAAGTGTAAAATGCACCTCTGGGTAGAAATAGAGTTCTTATGTCATCTACAGTTTTAGTAAAAGCAGTTTTACAAAGTATGTGAAGCCTTTGCTCCCCCACCTACCCACCCAAACCTTTTCTGGTCACCTTAAAGCACCGGACTTGCCATGAAGCTGAGCTGACCCCTATGTATGGCCCTTCGCTCATCTTCTCCCCACCAGTGTCCATTTCAGGGCTTACACTCTGCAACCAACAGTGTATATGATTTTTCTTTCAGAAATTCTTTTTAGAAATATAGAAGCATCTCAAAGTTGACATGTGGAATTTACTGTGTGAAGCCAATGTAAATAAGAAACAGCTTCACGGACTTACGGTATTCGTTGATTAAAGCATTTTCCGGCCATCACTGGGCTAGGCAGAACGGACTGTTACTTGGAGAGATATTAATGTAGGCCAGTTAATTTTTTGCACTCCCGAAAGCATTCTGTATCTGAAGTGGCTGTTAGGATCCTGAATAAACATTTGAAATGTCAGTCTTCTCAGTTACTTCGGGTGAAGAAAATCTTAAGTCATCTGGACAGTTCGTGCTTTTCTTATGTTGGCTTGAAAGACAGCAAAACAGCTTTTGTTTTGGGGTCAAAGCAGATGCGTGCAGCCTGCCATCTTAATTTCTTTTGTATGGCTTGGCATATACTCAAGCTGCTTTGAAATTTTGAAGAGATTTCAAACCAAGTTGGGGAAGAACAAAATAAGTTGATTTTTTTTTTTCATGACCTAAGTTTACTAGTTCAAGTATTTTGTGAACAAGTGTCCTCTGAAATAAGTATATTTATTTAACACCATTTGGATGTTTCTCCAAATGTATTGTTAATCAGTCTTTTGGCCAGATGTTTGATGTATGTCTGAATCACACAAGCCAGCTTTGGTTTAACATATACACCAGAAGAATGTCAAATGGTAAAATATGTTAATATTAATATAATATGGAGGAAGGCTATGGGCTGGCCTTCTCTCCCTGCCTAGCCCTGCAATTTCTAGGTATGTGCTCCTGCTTCTGCCTATGCTTCTTCACTATCCTATGCTCTAAAGGTCATAGTTTTCGAGACTGCAAAGACAAAGACTTTATCATAGTAAATATTCAGTTGTAACTGCTTTTCATATGAACCAATTTCTCTTAAAGTTGTGCTGTCTCTTGTGTCGATTTTTAGTTATCTATGGGAAAGCTCTTATATTACAGAAATAAAGGATTAAAGTCTTTTGTTGTCCATCAGCAGGTTAGAGCACAAGAACCATTAATGCCTGTAATGTGCAGATGATGGATGGAAACTTTTTTTTTCCAGTTATAAAAATGGAAGGAGCTGGGTGTGGTGGTGCACGCCTTTAATCCCAGCACTCAGGAGGCAGAGGCAGGCGGATCTCTGTGAGTTCAAGACCAGCCTGGTCTACATAGCGAGCTCCAGGCTACCTAGGACTAAAGGGAGACCCTATCTCAAAAAGACAAAAAAAAAAAAAAGGAAGGCAAAAATGGTTTCAAAATGATTCAAATAGGGATTTAGTTGGTACCTTCCTTTGTAGTAGTATTTTAACCTTCCTGGGTAATATTCATATTTCCAAATGAGGCAGGAAGAATGTACATGCCTCTAGGTTACTCCGACATACTTGGCAGAACTTGAAGAGCCGTGTGTGGTCCATACCCAGCAACAATGGGCCAGGGACGAGCGTGTGGGGTAGTGCTGATGTGGACACTGCCCTCACTGCTTGTCTGGTGGAGACAAGTTTTTCTATACATAGCTACTAAGGATCAATCCCAGGGGTTTAGGCTGGGCATGGTAGCACATGGCTGTAATCCATCATTACATCCCCTCAGGAGGCTGAGGCAGAATGATAATGAGTCCAAGGCCAGTCTGGACTGTACGTGAAGAAATGCTATCTCAGAAAACAAAAACTAAAGCCAGGAGACCACCTTGAGGTTTCACTCCTGGCAGCTGAAGCTGCCAATGCTTCGTAAAGACTTGGTTAGAAAACCCAATCCAATATGATGTTGGGAGGAAAAGCAGGGGATGGATTAAATTGAAAGCTATTTTTTTTAAATAAAGAAATTAAGAACTGCATTTAATCTTAGTTTCTGTAGTGAAGTATTCAGGTCTTTGCTTAAGTGCACTTCTTGAACAGCAAGAGAAGTGAATGCTTTTTGTGAATATAAACGTTTTCACTTTGGGAAATCCTGGATCAAACCATACACAATGCTCCCTTTCTTTGGTGGCTGGTTACATTTACATTTCGGCCACCAGTGACAGATACCAGCACTGTTTTCTCTAGGGTATGCTTGGTGGCATAGACTTCTTTTGCTGTCTTGTTTGTTTTGAAACAAGGTCTCCATGTAGCACCATCTGGCCGGGAACTACCTAGCTATATAGACCAGGCTGACCTCAGTCTCACAGCCCTTCGCCTGCCTTTGCCTCCTGAGTGCTGGGGTTAAAAGTGTGCACCACCAGGCTCAGCTTTGTTTTATGATTTTAAGTAACTTTTTTTTTTTTTTTTTTTTTTTTTTTTTTTTTTTTTTTTTGACAGGGACTCCCTATAGTCCCAGCTGTCCTGGAACTCACTCTGTAGACCAGGCTGGCTTTGAACTCACAAAGATCTGCCTGCCTCTGCCTCCCAAGTGCTAGGATTAAAGGGGTGCGCCACCACGCCCGGCGATTTTAAGTAACTTTTAATTGTCTGGTTTTGAGTCTGTGAAATGATGACGATCATACTTTCCAGGCTGGCTGGAGAAATAAAGAAGGGAATATAGGAGAGTGTCTAGAATGAGTGTGGTGCTGTAAATACTCAATACTTGTCCCTCATCCATAGGTGGACCCTACGCAGTGACCATCATCTTCATAGCTTTTTAATACCAACTTCACTGATGATGGACCTGTTTATAGGCACTCTGAGCTACTTTTGACCGCAAAGAGCAAAGCTAGTTCTGGTGTAAATTAATCCAGAAGGTGGTATGTTTTCATGAGGACCCAAATCTGGGGAGTTCTTTTATTTATTTATTTTTAATGGTGGTAGACTCTTTGGAGCCAGTTGTCAGCCTTTGCGCTTGGGTGTGGGAGAGAAGGAATAAAGGGAACTTTGCAGGCCCCATTCTGGAACATTCTGTCTCACACCCAGCAATGATTGTCACCCTTGCATGACTTCGGGACAGTTTTTAATGTTGCAGAAAGCTTGGCGTGAAGGAAATTTTATCCAAGTCCTGTTTAGTCTTATGCTTCTTACAGACAGTAATGTTATAATTAGCTTGCGATGCTTTGTCTTTCTGTTGACCTCATTTCATTTGAAAGCAGAATCCAGCCCGTGACAGAATCCATCAGTCCACATTTGATAGTCGTCAACACCTGGATGCTGTCACTCAGTGGTTCCCAGGCAGGCCTTTGGATTCCTGCATCCAGAAATCTAGAATAGCAATACTATTGTTTTACTTATTAAAGACAATTTAGTACATCAGCATTAGGAAGGACATAGTTCCAAATAAAGGACTGTTTCAAACTGACGTAATTAAACCATATGAATTACCTCTTATTACCTAATTCTTGACTACTGAAATTTTGGCTCAATTCAGGACATGGGAATTCTGAAGATAATTCAGTGGTAGGTATCTACAACCTGTCTGGACCAAATGTACTCCCAACCCCAGCAGAGCTTCGGCCTTGTTTACTGCTGTGGTTGGCACCTGAAATATTCTCACTTCCTTTGCTTAAGGACAAGGGTTTTGGTTTTTGTTTTGTTTTTTTTGTATGTGTATGAATGTACTGTCTGCATGTAGGTCTGTGCACCCATGCCGTGCAAAGACATGGAGGTCAGAAGAGGGTGTCGGATTCCCCTGGAACTGGAGTTATAGACGGTTCTCAGCCACCATGTGGGTGCTGGGGATTGAACCCAGGTCCTCTGCAAGAGCAGTCGGAGCTCTTAACCGCTACACCATCTCTTCAGCCCCAGGACAAGGGTTTTGATCATCTTTACAAACCAATTAAAAAATTTTATGTACATGAGTGTTTTGCCTACATGTATGTTTGTGTACCATGTGTTGTAGTACCTGAACAGGGCCAGAAGAGGGTATTGGAGTCCCTAAAACTGGAGTTACCGACAGTTGTGAGCTGCCGTATGGGTTACTGGGAGACAAACCTGAGTCCTCTACTAGAGCAGCAAGGGTTGTTACCACTAAACCATCTCTCCAGTCCCAAACACACCCATTTTTTAATTCTTTATTTTTTGTTGTCTGTGTGTATGTTTTGGTGTATCTATGTGTTTTTATTCATATGTGCTTGTGGAGGCCAGAGGTCAATGTTGGGTGTCTTTTATTGATATTCAGCTTTTTTTTTGTTTTTTTTGGTCTTTTCAAGACAGGGTTTCCCTGTATCCCCAGCTGTCCTGGAACTCACTCTGTAGACCAGACTGGCCTTGAACTCACAAAGATCCACCTGCCTCTGCCTCCCAAGTGCTAGGATTAAAAGCATGTGCCACCATGCCCGGCCTTCAGCTTATTTTTGAGACAGTTTCTCACTGAATCTGGAGTTCATCAACCGGCAAGTGAGCTGTAGGCACCTGTGCTTCCTATCCCCAGCGCTGGGGTTACAGATACATACTGCTGTGCCCAGCTTGACCTGGGTCTTGGGGACCCAAACTCCGGTCCCCATTCTTGTGCAGCAGGCATTTTACTAACAGCCATCTTCCCAGATATGTTGATGCATTGTGTTAAAGCATCAATTAGGATTTTTGCTGAAATAATTGAAGTCAGTTACATTTGAGAAAAAGAAATATATAATTCCTTTTAATTCCTGTTTTGAATGAAATTTTATTGGATAGTCTGTGCACTATAGAAAACATAAGGAGAGGGGAACAGAAATCCTTTTATTTTTTCACTCTGGTTTCTGTGAAACCTTTAGAGTCTGGACAGCTTGAATTAAAAACTATGATATGAGGGGCTGGAAAGATGGCTCTAGATGACCAGAGTTTGAGTCCCAGCACCCACATTGGGTGGCTTACAACTGCCTGTAACTCCAGCCCCAGAGGATATGACCCCATCTGTGGCACCCACAGGCATGTGTGCTGCATACAGACACAGATGCTTACATAGAAATTAAAAATAATTTACAAAGTCTTTTCCTATACCTATATGTCTTGTAGGTTGCTGCCAACTTTTTCTTCTATCATCTTCAGGGTTTCAGGTTTTAAGTTGAGATCTTCAGTCCACTTGGAGTTTATTTTTGTACAGGGTGAGAGGTAGGGGGTTTAATTTTGTTCTACAAATGGTGATCCAGTTTTGCCAACACCATTTGCTGAAGATGTTATCTTTCCTCCATTGAAATTTTTGGCGCCTTTGTCAAATATGAGGTGGCTGAAGTTATATGAGCTCGTTTGGATCTTCAATTTTGTTCCATTGGTCAAGGTTCTGTTTTTTTGCCAGTACCAGGCTGTCTTTATGACTATAGCCCTGTAATATAGCCTGAAGTCTGGTAATGTAATCCCCCCAGTATTGCACTTTTCACTCAGGGTTGCTTTAGCTATTCGGGGTCTTTTGTTTTTCCATATGAATTTAAGGATTTTTTTTTTCTAAGTCCATGAAAAAGCTCATGGGGATTTTGATTGGGATTGCATTGAATCTGTATATTAATTTGGGTAGAATGGACATTTTTACTATATTAATTTTTCCAATCCATTAGCATGGGAGGTCTTTCCATCTTTTGATGTCATTTTCAATCTCCTTCAGGGTTTTAAAATTTTTGTTGTAGAGGTCTTTGGTGTCTTTGGTTAGGTTTATTCCTAGGTAATTTTTTTTTGAGGCTATTGTGATTGGGAAGGAATCCTTATATTCCTTCTCCAGTAGCTTATTGTTGGTGTAAAGGAAAGCTAATGATTTTTCTAGGTTTATTTTGTATCCCACCACTTTACTGAAACTTTTGATCGTTTCTAAGAGTTTTCCGGTTGAAGGTAAACTATCATAACATCTGCAAAAAGGGATAGTTTTACTCCCTCTTTTCCAATTAGTACTCCTTTAATTTTGCTTTCTTGACTTATTGCCCTAGCAAGCATTTCAAGCACTATATTGAAGAAGAGTGGCGGTAGTGGACAGCCTTGTCGTGTTCCTGCCTTTAAGGGGAATGCTTCCAACTTTTCTCTATCTAGGATGATGTTGTCTGTGGGTTTCTTATATATGGCTTTATATTGATTACATTGAGGAATGATCCCTCCAGTCCAATTCCCTCTAAGACTTTAAGCATGAAGGGATGCTGGATTTTGTTGAAAGCTTTTTCTGCATCAATTGAGATGATTGTGTGGTTTTTGTCTTTAAGTACATTTATGTGTTTTATGATACATATTGATTTACATATGTTGAACCATCCCTGTATTTCTGGTATGAATCCAACCTGGTTATGGTGGATGATCTTTTTGATGTGGGCCTGTATGCGATTTACAAGTATTTTGTTGAGAATTTTTGCATCTGTGTTCATCAATGATATGGGTCTATAGTTTTCTTTCTTGTTTGTGTCTTTGCCTGGTTTTGGTGTTAGAGTGATGCAGGCTTCATAGAAGGAATTTGGGATATTTCCCTCTGTCTGCATCCTGAAAAGTTTGAGTAGTAATGGTTGTAAGACCTCTTTAAATGTTTTATAGAATTCTGCTGTGAAACCATCTGGGCCTGGGCTTTTTTAGTTGGGAGGCTTTTTATTACATCTTCAATTTCCTCAAGTGTTATGGGTCTGTTTAAGCTGTCAATCCCTTCTTGGTTAAGCTTTAGCAAATCCCAGGATTTCAGATATTCATCCATTTCTCTTAGGTTTTCAAATTTAGTAGAGTATAGGTTTTTGAAGTATTCTCGTATGATTGTCTGGATCTTTTCTTTATCTGTTGTGATGTTTCCCCTTTCATCACAAATACTATTGATTTGGAGTTGCTCTTTCTTTCTTTTGGTTAACTGGGCTAGAGGTCTGTCTATTTTGTTTATCTTCTCAAAGAACCAGCTTTTGGATTCATTGATTTTTTTTTTTTTTGTATTGTTTTCTTTGTTTCTATTTCATTGAACTCTGTTCTGATTTTTGTTATTTCTTCTTGTCTGTTGGGCTTAGGGTTCATTCGTTGTTGTCTTTCAAGTGTTTTTAGCTGCTGTGTTAGATCGTTTACTTGTTCTCTTTCTGTTTTTGTTTTTTTGTTTGTTTGTTTGTTGTTGTTTTTTAATGTGGGCACTTAGGGCTATAAATTTCCCTCTTAGGACTGTCTTTATTGTATCCCACAGGTTTTGTTGTGTTGTATTGTCATTTTCATTTAGTTCCAGGAATGGTTTTATTTCATTCTTTATTTCTTCTCTGACCCATAAATAAAAATAAAATATTTAAGAAACTATTGCTAAAGTATAATGTAATCCAGATGACACTTTTAAAAAACCTCCTCCAATATTTACTTTATAAAAAACCTCCTTTGGGCTGGAGAGATGGCTCAGCGGTTAAGAGTGCTGACTGCTCTTGCAGAGGACCCGGTTCAATTCCTAGCACCCACATGGCAGCTAAGAACCGTCTTTAACTCTAGTTCCAGGGGAATCTGATGCCCTCTTCTGACCTCTGTGGCATCGCATGACACATCGCACCTACTTACATGTAGACAGTACACTCATACACATAAAAAATAATAAATTAGGGGCTGGAGAGATGGCTCAGCAGTTAAGAGCTCCTACTGCTCTTCCAGAGGACCCGGGTTCAATTCCCAGCACCTACATGGTGGCTAAGAGCCACCTTTAGGCCAGGTGTGGTGACGTGCACCTTAAAAATAAAATAAAATAAAATTAAAATTAAAAAAAAGAAAGCAGAAAATTATGAATGCCAATGGGAAAAAATAATAAATTAAAAAGTAAAACCTTATTAGCCAGGCATGCTAGTGTATGCCTTTAATCCCAGCACTTGGGAGGAGGCAGGTAGATCTCTGTGAGTTCAAGGCCAGCCTGGTTTATAGAGGAAATTCCAGGACAGCTGGGAGTACAGGGAGACCTTATTTCAAAAACACCGGAAAAAAAAAGCAGCCTTCTCATTAGTATATATCAGTTGCACAAACAGCAATGTCACTGTAACATTTATGTGCATTATAACATTATTTTTTAAAATATTTTTTATTTTATGTGTATTAGAGAATTGCGTGCATGCATGTAAGTGTACATGTGTTGTGCAATGCCCACAGAGGTCAGGAGAGGGCATTGGATCCCCTGGAACTGGAGTTATGGATGGTTGTCACCTGCCATGTGGGTGCTGGGATTTGAACCCAGGTCCTCTACAAGAGCAGTCAGTGTGCTGAGCCATCTCTCCAGCCCCATAACATTTGTTCTTAATGCTGCTATAACTTCCACAAAATTTAGACAGCTGGCCTTACATCATTTTAAGGACAAAAGGTAAATAAATTTGGGGGGCAATATAAAGGGGATAAATCATAACATCACTGAGCATAATCTTCACTTTCAGGAACCATTGATCTGAGGGTCTGTGTTAGTGTCTGACATGGACCCAAGAGTCAAACATAAGTTGTTGTTGTTGTTGTTGTTGTTGTTGTTGTTTTTCCTGTGGATTATGTAAAATCCTCCTAACTCAATTGATCTACTATATTGGATAAAGACCAAATTATTTTAAAAAAATGAAGTGGGCAAAAATGTTTTGGAATACCAGGTATAGCTGTGCACCCCTGTAATTGTTGTGACACCGGGGAGAGGAGACAGGAGAGTTGAGACTTCAGTGAGGTCGTAGTCTACACAGTGAGATCCTAGCTCAGTAAGGAACCCGGCTGGGAAGTTGGCTCAGTGGCAAAAGTGCTTGCTCCATTAGCAGGAGGACCTACATTCATATCCCCACCCCAAAGTGAGGGCTGGTGCTTGCTGACCTGGTGAAAAAAAAAAAAAAAAAACAAAAAACCCCGGTAAGCTCCAAGTTCAGGGGGAGATCCTGTCTCAAGGGAATAGGTGGAGCGTGTTTGAGTAGGGCCCCTGATGCTCTGGCCTCCACATGCACACAGGGACACACAACCATACTCACATGTATGTAACACAACACACATACACAAGCAAACAAAATAAAAATGTTGGCAAGAAAATGATTTCCTAATATGATTTGAGAGAAGCAGTTCAGGGATCCTTAGGGAGCAGTGGTTGGGAAATGGATAGAGTTCTTCAAGTTTATTTGGGGGGGACAACGGCAGGAAATCAAAGTGATGGTGACTTGTAGTTAGTCAGCAGCTGGTTTTGGGGTGACTTGGGAGTCTGCACTTAAGCCCACTTTCCCCATTTATGTCTTTGTGTTTGTTGGGCTAAATTACAATGAAGCAACACAAGGTTAAGTGTTTGAAGTTCTCATGTAATTGTATAATTAGTATTTATTGATGTCATCACTTAACCTTCACAGGTTAACGGGTACAAACTGATTCTGATGCTATGAACACTTCAGAGGACCTAGAAGCTTCCTGGTTAAGTGTTAACTTTCCATTTCCCATGACTCCTTCACCCATGACTGGGTATTTGATGTGCTCTGCAAGTCCTTAATCGAGTTATAAAATCCTGTTTGATTTTTAACTCAACTTTTGGTAATAAGTACACAAGAGTGATTGTATCTGTATCGGTTAATAATTTAGACAAAGATGACCCAGGGTCTGGAGAAGGAGCCCTTTATGCTCTCTGGTGAACTCGAGGTTGTTTTCCAGCACCCACATTGGGCAGTTCACAGCCTCCTGTAACTCCAGCTCCTGGGGATCCGGGTCTCCAAAGGCACACTACACATGTGATATATACACATAAGTAAATACATAAATAAAATAAAAATAAATCCTTAAGAAAAGATGACCATGCAGCACTCGAGAGGGAGAGCCAGGTGGATCTCTGTGAGTTCAAGGCCAGCCGGGTCTATATAGCAAGGCCAGCTGGGGCTATAGGGAGACCCTATCTCAAAAACACCAAAAAAAAAAAAAAAAACAGGACC
This sequence comes from Rhizomys pruinosus, assembly GCA_009823505.1. NCBI lineage: Eukaryota > Metazoa > Chordata > Mammalia > Rodentia > Spalacidae > Rhizomys > Rhizomys pruinosus. The sequence goes on from VZQC01012421.1 coordinate 3,290,317, forward strand.
CTGTGAGAGCAAGCATACCCAGATGCAGCGCATGTGGTGATGGTGATGGTGATGGTGATGGTGATGGTGATGGCTAGTTGACTCCTGTTCTGTCAGCTGCATTGTGACCTTGGGTCCTCGTGTTTCTCATTTATAAAATTTGGTTAGAAATGGCACCTTCCCAGGGGACGGACTGCCATATAGAGCAGAGGTGTTCCTCAAGTTACACTAATCTGAGTTGTCCTCATTCTTTGTGTCTCCGTGCATAAATAGTTAACTATGCATGAATCCGCACATAAGCAAGTTATGAAGACATCAGACTGGGTCATTGTTGAAGGTGAGAGCAGGTGAGGTGCAGGCTTTAAGCAGGACATGCAGAAAGTCCCACAGTGTGGCAGTCAGTGCTGGACCTAACTAGTTGGTGTGGTTTCAGCTAGCTGCCAGGCTTGCTAGGAATGTGTTGATGACTGTGGGGCCTGGGGCTTAGGGTTCAGACAGAATCAAAATTCACAGCAAGATTTCCAAGGACATGCTCCTTAACAGTGTCATGATCAAACCAGTGGTCTAGCTGTCAAACAAGAGCAGGTGGCACTTCCAAGTCCTTAACACAAACTGTTATGATCACCTGTCTGATTCTGACAGCCTGTATGACTAGGAAAGGGAGGGATTCTGCCACCTTTGCAGATCTTAGAAAAGCAGGTACTCGTGTTCTTGTGTGCTTCTCATCGCTGTGATAAAACACTCTGACCAAAAACAAGTTGGGGAGGAAAGAATTTTATTGTATTTTATGCTTCCAACTGATAGTCCATCATTGAGGAGAGGCCAGGCAGGAACTGAAGCAGAGATTATGGGGGAACACTGCTTAAAGGCTTGCTTCCCCTGGCTTGTCTTGTTTGGCCACTCTTTTTATACACCCTAGGACCACATGCCCAGAGATGGCAAAGCCCACGGTGGGCTGGCAACTCCCACAGTGGGCCAGACCCTCCTACATCAACCAGCCATCAAGAAAACACCCCATAGACATGTGTACAGGCTAGAAATTCTTCATTTGAGGTTCACCCTTCCCTGGGGTTTGTGACATGAAGGACGCTGCACACCCAGTAGTGTGATGGCACTTGTCAGGTACATCCTCTCAGTGACAGGGCTGATGTAGAAGCTTTCCTTGGCAGGGCCAAGGAAAAGCAAATGTCCCTGCCAAGCAAATGTCTCTGCAGCCAGCCTGTCTGCCTGGAGCCCCGAGCACCATCAGCAGTTAGTTTCTCTCTGCTGCTTCCTTTGATGAGGTCTCACTTGTTTGCTTGCCTTGTCCCACATTCTTGGGTACAGGGTACAGAATCAACACACTGAACAAAAGAGCTTTTAGCAAAATTGGACCAGGAGATGACCTAACCCCTATCACAAGACTCAGAAATTACACTTATTTAAACTTTGACAGGCCTAGAGGCATGATGTCTAAAATGAGCTGATATGTGGAAAGGGCTTTCTGTGAGCTGGCTCCTTCGTGTAGCTTTACTGCCTGGTGTGACACGCTGTCTACTCGCTTTTCTGTTGGCTGTGTAATGCCAATCTCCCCTTCTTTTCCCTGAATTAGGCTCATGCCTCTTGACTCTTTGTCAAGACATCAGATATTGTCTTCATCTCTGCAGGACTGATCATCGCTGTCTGCTGGTGTAAGGAACTTAAGCTAGTATGCTCAAAGACACTGCAAGACCCTAACCCTCTAGAATCTGGGATAATGAGCCCAGGACAAAGAGATCATGGGGCTTTACATGAGCTTATTAATGAGAAGCTGCATGAAAAAAGTTGGTATAGAAGTCATCTTCCATTATTAAACTTCAGATAGACCTTAGCTTTGTTGAAGGAGTCTGAATTTTTTCTTAGTGTCCTGTCCATGAAGGCTGCTGCATTTGATGCTCAGTGGAGTCCCTTCTATTTTGACGAAATGGCAACAGTTAAACCTTTTTCAGATGAAAGTTTATCTCTAGCTTTGCTCTTTGATACATGCAGGTGCATAATTTGAAGGATATTAAATTCATGCAGACAAATTTTGGTATTTGTTAGTAAAAGACATTTTTAAGATTCAAAAGACCTGGAAAGTCTCCCATGGAATTTCAGTCTGCATAAGACAATTGTCCAATTTGTTAGTAATTTGCTTTAACCTTTGTACAGAGATGTTATCTCCGCCTTAATAGGTTTAGCTCAACTCACAAAGTAATTATCCACAGTATTTCAGCTCCTCTACAGAGTGAACAGGTTTTAACAACTTTGACATTGAACTGGTTTGAAAATGTACGTCATGTTTGAAGATTTTTTTTTTTCTGTATTTGTCTCCAGGATTGCATAAGCTGCTTCTGAACGTTTCAAATCACTATTTGAATTTAAAAAGTCTCTTTTCAACCTTCTTAATTTTCTCATACTTCAAACACTAGGAAAATGATCTTAGTGCATGACCTTAATTTTTCCATGTTATTAAAAAAATGTTTCTATTTTTAAGAGAATGTCTCCCTAATGGCCCTCATATTTTGAGTCAATCTCTGTTTCTCATATTGATTTAATGTTATTGGTAGAAACTATTCATTTAAAATTTTTTTCTGTTAGCTGTTTTTTCTAAACATTAAGTTTTGGGAGGGGGCAGAGGTGCTCTACGGAGCCCGTGTAGAAGTCTGGGCAGCTTTTGGGAGTCTGTTCTCTCCTGTGTGGCCCCTGGGGACAGAACTTAGGTCATTAGGCTTGACAACAGTGCCTTTACTTGCTGAGCCATCTCCCAGTCCCACTATTCATTTTAAATATAAATTTACAACCTGTTTTTTATTAGGCTCTATTGGTGATTTTAACATCCATCCTGAAGGCACATATGTCTTTTTGTGCTTGATTTAGCATGTACTGTGCCAATCCCAGCCCTGCTTCTGCTCGTAAGCACTAGAAAATAGTACTTTTTCACAAGACCTTCTAAGAATGGAAAGAATCCAGAGTCACTACTGTTGAAATATGGGGCAAATGATTCATCAGCTAGATAGATGGTCTGTCATGTGTTGGTACTTTTTTTGTGGCCTTGTTTCAGTTTATTAATAGCAAAGCAGCCTGGAGATTGTCAGAGCTGCTTTTAACACTTTCCCTCCTGTTACAAACAGGTCCACCCAGCTTTTGCCTGGGTTCTGTTTATATCTGTTTTAACTGCCCTCTGCCAAATAACAGTTTCTTTATTGTGATATAGTACATGTATCTTGACCTATTTAAAGTTTATTGTTAAGTGTTTTAAATATATTCACAGAGTCGTATATAGTCATCAGCGTGAGCAATTTTAGAACATTTTCACCACCCAGAAAGAAAAGCCCATTCCCTCGCAGTCAGTTCGCAACCCTTCCCTTCCTGGGTGAGCATGCCTGATCTCCTTTGCTCCTGGAAGATGTTTTCAAGCTGCAAGGTTAGGAAGATAACACCAGAAAAGGGGGGCAATCCAAACTCCCTTTCAGAAGAATCTCGTTGGGATCAGGAAGCTATACAAAAGCTGGCAATACCGGTAAAAACATGCTTATGTCGCAGAGGCTCTGGTCCGTGGAAGGCTCCACCCAGATGCCCCTGCGATCCTTAACCCCCAGATTCTCGGTCTCTTAGCATTTGGACTGGATTTCTAGTACAGAATGTGCAGGGATTTTATCCTCTGCTTCCGTGGCACTTATAGACAAATAGCAATTCCCTGTTGATTTAAAAAGTCTCTTTTCAACCTTCTTAATTTTCTCATACTTCAAACACTAGGAAAATGATCTTAGTGCATGACCTTAATTTTTCCATGTTATTAAAAAATGCTTCTATTTTTAAGAGAATGTCTCCCTAATGGCCCTCATATTTTTCTCCTTCTCCTGCCCTTTCCTCCCCCTCCCATTGGGTCAGGCAGTGTTTTCCGGATCTTCCTATAGTTTTCCTGGGTGGTGGGCTGGGGTCCGTGCACACAGACAGTGTAGGGAGCACATTTTTTTTTGAGCTCTAAGTTCTTAGGCTTTGTTTTTTGTTCTTGTTGATTATCTTCAAGATGGTATGATTTCTTTTAGTTTTTGTACCATAACTTTGAATCAAGCTGACCCTCTGCCCTCTTTGTACATATTTTAACAAACAAAACAGCCAAAAATGAATTTTGAGTTCTACTGGAATTAATCTGACTGTTTTTTCCCTGATGGATTAATATAAACCCTGAACGATGTCACTTAATTCTTCTTACCAGTTGGAAATGTGTTCCTCCACCAAGAGCAGCACTGAAGGGAACCGAAACCTTGATATTAGGATTCATAAAATTGATTTTGACTGTTTTAAAACTCTGGGGCGGGGTGGGCACGGTGGTGCATCCCAGCACTCAGGAGGCAGAGGCAGGCAGATCTCTGTGAGTTCAAGGCCAGCCTGGTCTACAGAGAGAGCTCCAGGCCAGCTGGGACTAAAAGGGAGACCCTATCTCAAAAATATAAAACAAACAAGGGGCTGGAGACATGGCCTAGCGGTTAAGAGCGCCAACCGCTCTTACAGAGGACCCGGGTTCGATCTCCAGCACCCACATGGCGGCTGAGAACTGTCTTTAACTCCACTTCCAGGGGAATCCGACGCCCTCTTCTGACCTCCGCAGCATTGCACGACATGGGTACACGAACCTGCATGCAGACAGTACATTCATACACATAAAAATAAATAAAAAATTAAAACAACAACAACAACAAAAACACTCAGGGATGGATACAGCTTTTCTTTTACTTTGCTAAAGAGCAGCCAAGCCATCACTGCCCTATTTTTTGTTTTTGAAATTTTTATTTTATGTGTACTTGTGTGTCTGTCTGTGGGGTGCCCTCGAAGGCCAGAAGAGGGGGTCAGATCTTCTTGAGCTAGAGTTACAGGCCATTGTGAGCCACCCAACTTGGATGCTGGGAACCAAATGCAGGTTCTTCGAAAGAGCAGCCAGTGCTCTTAGCTACTCAGCCATCCCCCCAGCCTCCACCTCTGTCCTATTACTGACTTTAAGACAATTTCAGGGGAGGCATTGGAGGCAAAATGTTGATTCTCAGGTCAGCCTTTGGAGTGAGACTTGTACGACAAATGCAGGATCCTCTTTGCGTGATCACCACACCATCCATGGGCAGATGTGCTTTTCCTTGGCAGTCCTTACTAAGCAGCCCCAGTGACATTAGATAAAGTAGGGTGTTCATGGAGGCGGCCTGATCCTCGGATGAGTCCAGCAGCAGACACAAGCAAGATGCAGTTGTCCTAAGGCCTGGCAGCTCTGTTCGCTCTGCTTTCCTTCTGTCCTATGTAGCCCTAGCTTGTCATCCTTCTGTCCTGTGTAGCCCTAGCTTGTCATCCTTCTGTCTTGTGTAGGCCTAGCTTGTCATCCTTCTGTCCTGTGTAGCCCTAGCTTGTCATCCTTCTGTCCTGTGTAGCCCTAGCTTGTCATCCTTCTGTCCTGTGTAGCCCTAGCTTGTCATCCTTCTGTCCTGTGTAGCCCTAGCTTGTCATCCTTCTGTCCTGTGTAGCCCTAGCTTGTCATCCTTCTGTCCTGTGTAGCCCTAGCTTGTCATCCTTCTGTCCTGTGTAGCCCTAGCTTGTCATCCTTCTGTCCTGTGTAGCCCTAGCTTGTCATCCTTCTGTCCTGTGTAGCCCTAGCTTGTCATCCTTCTGTCCTGTGTAGCCCTAGCTTGTCATCCTTCTGTCCTGTGTAGCCCTAGCTTGTCATCCTTCTGTCCTGTGTAGCCCTAGCTTGTCATCCTTCTGTCCTGTGTAGCCCTAGCTTGTCATCCTTCTGTCCTGTGTAGCCCTAGCTTGTCATCCTTCTGTCCTGTGTAGCCCTAGCTTGTCATCCTTCTGTCCTGTGTAGCCCTAGCTTGTCATCCTTCTGTCCTGTGTAGCCCTAGCTTGTCATCCTTCTGTCCTGTGTAGCCCTAGCTTGTCATCCTTCTGTCCTGTGTAGCCCTAGCTTGTCATCCTTCTGTCCTGTGTAGCCCTAGCTTGTCATCCTTCTGTCCTGTGTAGCCCTAGCTTGTCATCCTTCTGTCCTGTGTAGCCCTAGCTTGTCATCCTTCTGTCCTGTGTAGCCCTAGCTTGTCATCCTTCTGTCCTGTGTAGCCCTAGCTTGTCATCCTTCTGTCCTGTGTAGCCCTAGCTTGTCATCCTTCTGTCCTGTGTAGCCCTAGCTTGTCATCCTTCTGTCCTGTGTAGCCCTAGCTTGTCATCCTTCTGTCCTGTGTAGCCCTAGCTTGTCATCCTTCTGTCCTGTGTAGCCCTAGCTTGTCATCCTTCTGTCCTGTGTAGCCCTAGCTTGTCATCCTTCTGTCCTGTGTAGCCCTAGCTTGTCATCCTTCTGTCCTGTGTAGCCCTAGCTTGTCATCCTTCTGTCCTGTGTAGCCCTAGCTTGTCATCCTTCTGTCCTGTGTAGCCCTAGCTTGTCATCCTTCTGTCCTGTGTAGCCCTAGCTTGTCATCCTTCTGTCCTGTGTAGCCCTAGCTTGTCATCCTTCTGTCCTGTGTAGCCCTAGCTTGTCATCCTTCTGTCCTGTGTAGCCCTAGCTTGTCATCCTTCTGTCCTGTGTAGCCCTAGCTTGTCATCCTTCTGTCCTGTGTAGCCCTAGCTTGTCATCCTTCTGTCCTGTGTAGCCCTAGCTTGTCATCCTTCTGTCCTGTGTAGCCCTAGCTTGTCATCCTTCTGTCCTGTGTAGCCCTAGCTTGTCATCCTTCTGTCCTGTGTAGCCCTAGCTTGTCATCCTTCTGTCCTGTGTAGCCCTAGCTTGTCATCCTTCTGTCCTGTGTAGCCCTAGCTTGTCATCCTTCTGTCCTGTGTAGCCCTAGCTTGTCATCCTTCTGTCCTGTGTAGCCCTAGCTTGTCATCCTTCTGTCCTGTGTAGCCCTAGCTTGTCATCCTTCTGTCCTGTGTAGCCCTAGCTTGTCATCCTTCTGTCCTGTGTAGCCCTAGCTTGTCATCCTTCTGTCCTGTGTAGCCCTAGCTTGTCATCCTTCTGTCCTGTGTAGCCCTAGCTTGTCATCCTTCTGTCCTGTGTAGCCCTAGCTTGTCATCCTTCTGTCCTGTGTAGCCCTAGCTTGTCATCCTTCTGTCCTGTGTAGCCCTAGCTTGTCATCCTTCTGTCCTGTGTAGCCCTAGCTTGTCATCCTTCTGTCCTGTGTAGCCCTAGCTTGTCATCCTTCTGTCCTGTGTAGCCCTAGCTTGTCATCCTTCTGTCCTGTGTAGCCCTAGCTTGTCATCCTTCTGTCCTGTGTAGCCCTAGCTTGTCATCCTTCTGTCCTGTGTAGCCCTAGCTTGTCATCCTTCTGTCCTGTGTAGCCCTAGCTTGTCATCCTTCTGTCCTGTGTAGCCCTAGCTTGTCATCCTTCTGTCCTGTGTAGCCCTAGCTTGTCATCCTTCTGTCCTGTGTAGCCCTAGCTTGTCATCCTTCTGTCCTGTGTAGCCCTAGCTTGTCATCCTTCTGTCCTGTGTAGCCCTAGCTTGTCATCCTTCTGTCCTGTGTAGCCCTAGCTTGTCATCCTTCTGTCCTGTGTAGCCCTAGCTTGTCATCCTTCTGTCCTGTGTAGCCCTAGCTTGTCATCCTTCTGTCCTGTGTAGCCCTAGCTTGTCATCCTTCTGTCCTGTGTAGCCCTAGCTTGTCATCCTTCTGTCCTGTGTAGCCCTAGCTTGTCATCCTTCTGTCCTGTGTAGCCCTAGCTTGTCATCCTTCTGTCCTGTGTAGCCCTAGCTTGTCATCCTTCTGTCCTGTGTAGCCCTAGCTTGTCATCCTTCTGTCCTGTGTAGCCCTAGCTTGTCATCCTTCTGTCCTGTGTAGCCCTAGCTTGTCATCCTTCTGTCCTGTGTAGCCCTAGCTTGTCATCCTTCTGTCCTGTGTAGCCCTAGCTTGTCATCCTTCTGTCCTGTGTAGCCCTAGCTTGTCATCCTTCTGTCCTGTGTAGCCCTAGCTTGTCATCCTTCTGTCCTGTGTAGCCCTAGCTTGTCATCCTTCTGTCCTGTGTAGCCCTAGCTTGTCATCCTTCTGTCCTGTGTAGCCCTAGCTTGTCATCCTTCTGTCCTGTGTAGCCCTAGCTTGTCATCCTTCTGTCCTGTGTAGCCCTAGCTTGTCATCCTTCTGTCCTGTGTAGCCCTAGCTTGTCATCCTTCTGTCCTGTGTAGCCCTAGCTTGTCATCCTTCTGTCCTGTGTAGCCCTAGCTTGTCATCCTTCAGCCCTGCAAAGCCAGCTGCTTGGCCTTGAGCTGAAAGCCTCCTGACCCTACTTAATAGACAGATAAGAAAGGTGAGAGGTGACAGTTGAGTGGTGAGTGACAGAAGAGGTTTCTGTCCAGTTCTGTAGAGAGGATGAGCACTGCAGTAGGCAGAGACTGAGTAGCCAACAGGGCGTGGCAGGGAAGGAGTGCTCCCAGTGGAACTGACTCTTGATCACTCTGCTTTGGCTGGGCAGAAGCATCCAGGACTCTCAGAGAACATGCTAGAGAGAAGCCACATTAAGGAATCGATGATTTATCTTGGGAGCTCCTGGAACAATCTCTGGAACAGTTTCAGTGCTGAGGGCATTGATAGCAGTGGTCAGGTTATATCAACGATGACAGTGACGCTGCCAGCTAAAGCCTTACCATTGCGTACTAGGTTTCCCGGGACTGCTGAGTGTTCTGTGCATGATTGCTCTGTATGTGGGACCATACTCTGTTCTCAGACCAAAGGGCAGGCTTCCCATGATCCCTGAGTCACAGATGATGAGACTGAGACTGAGGTCAGACAAGGGTAGGGAAAATGACCACTGCTTAGCCACGGAGGCTTCAGTGGGATTCAGAGCCACCAAAGCCCATGTGGCTCACATTTGAATGATTTTTGCTGTAAGGAGAAAAGATTCATTCTAATAGCCCTTAAGTTAGGTAATGGCAACCAAAGCTTCTGCTGAAAAGACTTCAGTTATAAATTGTTAGTGCTGAGACATTGACACTAAAACTAGTAAAAGGTTTTGAAAGTGTTATTAAAAGTAAAACTTTGTAGCTGGACATGGTAGTGTAAGCCTTTAATCCCAGCACTTGGGAGGCGGAGGCTGGCAGATCTCTGTGAGTTCAAGGCTAGCCTGGTGTACATAGCAAGCTGCAGGCCAGCTGGGACTAAAGGGAGACCGTGTCTCAAAACCACAAAACAACAAAAACCTTTGTGTTCATATGTGTATGTGTGTTCATATACGTATATACGGTGGTGAGGGTAAATTCTCCAGTCCCTAGGTTTGCACAGGAGACATGATGGCTGGTGAGGCCAATAGATTTGATTAGAGAGCTGGCAGCAGAGGAGTCGACTCGTTCCTGAGGAAGGAGCGCAAAGCCTCCTTTTGCTGCTCATGAAATACCAGGTGGTTGGAGTCCAAGTGTACAGGTTCTTTCCTTGAGTTCAAGTCTATACTATAGCCTTGGGAAAGAGGGAGCTGCAAGGGGTACTTGGATTCGAAGGGGGACCAGTGGTTAAGAACACCGGCTGCTCTTGCAGAGGACCCTGGTTCACTTTATAGCACCCATAGGATGGCTCACACCCATCCTTAACTCCAGTTCCAGAGGATCCAATGTCCTCTTCTATCTCTGTAGGCATTGCACAGCATTGGCGCTGTGCAGCCCAAATACTCACAAACATGCATTAAAGATAAATAAGTAGTGAATAAAGAAGGAAAAATACTTGAATGAAAAACTAAGAGGGACCTGGGGAACACGGCGGGGGGAGTAGCTGGGGCGCTCTGGGTGGGTGGGGGGGGGTCCAGGAGCCTGGGGGCTTGAGCCTCCTCTTCTGAGCTTCTCTGAGCCAAAGCTTCTGTTGTTATGGGAAAAGCTCCTTTTTCTTCTCCAAGCTTCTTACTCTTGGCAGATGTTTATTTTTTGTTTTTTGTTGCGTTGAAAGCTATGCTGGATTTGGAGACTATAACAGAGATGGAGTCACAGGGCAGGAGCATTCTGGGACTGGCTTTTTTCAGTTTTGGCTATTGCACATGAACGCTGCTATGAACATTTGTGTGCAAACTTTTGCGCAAAGATCAATTTTCATTTATCCAGAATGAATGCCCAAGAACATAGTTGTTGGTGAATGTACGTGTGAAAATGAAATTAATATTATACTATATGGGTACACAGTATAAATAAACCATGAGTTTATTTTAGTATAGCTTTGTAATGAAGAAAAAAAAGTTGTTTTTGTTTTTGTTTTTTAGTCTTTTCGAGACAGGGTCTCCCTGTAATCCCAGCTGTCCTGGAACTCACTCTGTAGACCAGGCTGGCCTTGAACTCACAAAGATCCACCTGCCTCTGCCTCCCAAGTGCTAGGATTAAAGGTGTGCACCACCATGCCCGGCTGTAAAGAAGAAAAATTTTTATACAGTGATCTTTTTGTTCATACTAGATTCTACATTGTGTACAGACTGGCTCCAAGGCGCCTGAACTTGTTTTTCTTGACAAACTTGCCCTACATGGCTCCGTAAGCAACAATAAAGCTTTGTGATAACATTCTACCGCACGAGACTGATTTCCTTTGCACTGTAGGTTTTCTTTGAAAGTTACACATAACATCTTCCTTTGTGGGTATCTTCAGATACTTCAAGGGAATGATGGGGGTGTGGAGAGAAGATGGTCAGAAGTTACAGGAATGCAGTCTGGGGGTAGGGAAGTTGTGGAGTTTTCTCTTCCTAGAAAACAACCATATACAGAAGGCTGCATGTGTGGTTCAAAGGGGCGAAAGTCCATCCTTTGTGGAACTCCGTGGTATCCACATGTTACTTGTTTTGGGGACTTGAATGATACAAGAGTTGAGGTATCGTTTAGTTTTCCTCCATGGTTTCAGAGAGCTGCTGAGGCCAGGCAGCATGTGTCAGTGCTGCATTCACTACAAAAAGGTCCTGAGAGACCAGGGTGCCATGACATGCCAGCATGTGAAGCTCGGAGAGCAAAGCCTGCGTTGCAGTAGACACCCCAAATGCTGGCGATGCCAGAACCGTGAGACGTCTGCCAAAGAGAGCTGTATACAGGAAACAGAGCCAGCCTGAAAGAGAGATGTGTACGTACAGGAGCAAAGCTGGAGGGGCTGAGCATCCATCCAAGCCTTTGGAACTGAAGTCCCAGGTGCTGCACATGATTTAGTGTTTGCCTGGCTGGGCTTGTTGTTGCCTCACTGTGCCCTCATTCCTCCGTTTCAGAATGGAAATATAGACTCTGTGCCATTTACATATGGGAGATATATGATTTTCTTTTTCATTTTACAGGGGCTTACAGTTAAGACATTGCCTTAGGTCTCAAAAGAGATGACTTTTGAACAATGTTGAGACTTTTAAAGACTATGAAGACTTTTAAAAAATATTTTATTATTTTTATTTTATGTGTATGAGTATATTGCCTGCCTGTGTGTAAGTATACCTGTGCTAAGGAATGCCCACGGAATTCAGAAGAGGGTGTCGGATTCCCCTGGAACTGGAGTTATGGACTGCTGTTAGCCAACATGTGGATGCTGGGAATCAAACCCAGATCCTTTACAAGAGCAGCCAGTGCTCTTAACCACTGAGCCACCTCTTTTAAAGTTAGACTAAATCCCTTATGAGATGGCCGTGAGGCTATAGGGGGGCCAGGGAGTAGAATGTGATTGAGTAAGAAGAGTCCCCTATAGGCTCAAGTCTTTGAACACTGTCCCCAGTTGGTGGCACTGTTGGGGAAGGTCATGGAACCATTAAGAGGTGTGGCCTTGCTGGAGGAAGCAGGACACCTGGGTTGGCCTTTGAGAGTGTGTAGCCTCGCCCACTTCCAGTTCGCTCTCTGCTCTCTTTTCCTGCCTCTAGCTGCCATGCCTCTGTGCCATTGTCTACTCATCTTATGGAATTGTAGGCCAAATTAAATTCTCTTCTTTAAGTTGTCATTGGTCATGGTGTTTTAGCACAGCAACAGAAACGTCATTAACACACCTGTGTACAAGTCTCCTATTTAAAAAAAAAACACAATTTCTTTTTTTTTTAAATGTTTTCAATTTTACTGGTTTTATTTTATTTTCACATAAATTTATTTTTATTTTTTTTAACAAATCTAGACCCGTGTTCCCCCCCCCATTCGCCCACCCCACCAGAGCTCATGCATTCTGCCAAATATGCTTTTTATCTCTTTCTCAGTCCTTCTCAATATTCTCCATGAGGAAGTTGACTGTTTTGAGCAGAAGTTCACTGTTTCAGTCAGTTCTTCGATTCAGTCTTTTCTGTTGTTGTTGTTGGTGGTGGTGGTGGTGTTTCCAATATGCATCACTCCCAACTGCTTTGGACAAAAAAGCTCAGGGGACCATACCCAAGAAATATTTACAACTAGGTAATTGGCACTAGCATCCACAGATGAGGGATACCATTCTTCATTTGTTTTTCTGGGACTGTGTTACTTCACTCAGCATGATGTCCTCTAGCTCCAGCCATTTTCCTGCAAAGCTCGTGATGTCGTATTTCTTTACTGCTGCATAGAACTCCATTGTGTAGATGTACCACATTTTCTCTATCCACTCATCAGTTGAGGGGCATTTGGGTTGGTTCCAGCTCTTTGCTATTGTGAAAAGAGCTGAAATAAACATGGCCATGCACATATCTCTGCAGTGGGGTGAGTCTTGAGGGTACATGCCTAGGAGTGGTATGGCTGGGTCGGGTGGCAAGTTCATTCCAAGTCTTTCAAGGGTTCTCCACACTGCTTTCCATAGTGGCTGTACGAGTTTACATTCCCATCAGCAGTGGATGAGTGTTCCCCTTTCCCCACAACCTCTCCAGCACTTGGTATCATTTGTTTTCTTGATCCTAGCCAGTCTTACTGGAGTAAGATAATATCTTTAAGTGGTTTTGATTTGCATTTCCTTAATGATTAGTGATGTTGAACACTTCTTAAGGTGTTTCTCAGCCATCTCTAATTCCTGACTTGTGAAGTCTCTGTTCAGTTCTTTGCTCCATCTATTGAGTGGGTCATTTGTTTTCTTTTTTCTTTAAAAAACACATTTTCTAACATTGAATATAAGTTCAATTTTTACGTCTGGATTTCCTTAATATATAAATATCCAGAGAGAGAGAGAGAGAGAGAGAGAGTGAAAGAGAGAGAAGAAGAGAGAGAGAATATGAATGAATGATGAATGAATGAATGGATATGAATGCCATTAATTAACAACCATGCCAGCTCACCATACTGGTTCACTTTTATGTCTACTGAGGGGAAAGAGCGTGTATGACCATCCAGTTGGCAAACAGTAATCGATCATTCATGTGAGTTCGTTGCACTGGGCACAGCTCAAGGGGCCCTGCATCTCCATAGGCAAGTGATTGCTCACAGATTAGCTTTCTGAATATTTGTGATTTCTCAGACCCTTAATCCTGTCTGTCTGTCTGCAGACCTGCAGTGTCATCAGGAAGGTTTCAGGCATAAGGTTACTATGCAGTGGCTGAGCCAGCAGCGAGCTCCTGTCCTTATGTTGTATGTATCCACACGCGCACACACACACACACACACACACACACACACACACACACACACACACCCTGCCCTTTCTGCCTTGCCCTGCACAGGGTCATTAGAATACTTTCCTCTCTATGCTGTTGCCTTCAGTCCTCTGGGAGCTCTTTGCCCTCATCTTAAGATTTAACATATCACCCTCTGCCTTGGCCTCCGTGAATTAGAGGAACATTCTGTAAAAACGGAGGAATATGCAGCAGTCCCACAGGTGGCCCAGGCTGCAGGTGAGAGGCCAGACCTTCACCAGCTCCCGTCTTGCGTCTCTGCTGTGGAGATGGAATACAGTTAGACAAGCATGCATAACCATTTAGAGGCTGAGGGAGCACTCAGAGCTCACAGCCAGTAAGTGGGAGAGCTGGAATTCAGCAGGTGGCCCTTTAAGGTTTGACTCATTTCAGGTGCTTTTCTGAGACACCCAGGAGGTGAAGTGCTACCTGTGTTATGCCATGGACAGGTTCTCTAACATCCCTGAACTTTGGTAAAGTCATGCTTGAAAAAAAAAAATATTTCCTCCCCTTTTGAACATCAGAGGAGGTTCTGCAAGCCACATGCCTGATCCTTGTAGCCAGCACTTCATAAGTATCCATTGCCTCTGCCTGGCCCTCTTAATTTGTATTGCCTCCCAAATGATAAATAGAGCATCAAGGAGGTTAAAGTAACAATATTTATTAACATGAAGATAATTATAAACCCTTTGGCTGTGGAAATTAGGATGGTAAATCTCTGTAAGTAAGACACCGTTGCCCGCCTTTCTCTGACCCCAGAGCAGACAGGTGCAAATCTGTTTCTGATGAGATTCCCATGTCACTTCTGGGTGGACTTGGGTTGGACTTGGGTTGTTCCATATGCTTCCCTGTGTCTCCAGCTCTCAGCAGAAGCAAGCGGCCATGGCAGCTATTCAGGTCCACAGTGTGTCCCTCCCTAGACCAGTCCTAACAATCCTCAGATGACTCTGCCACTTCCTGCTTTCAAAGGAATGGAACCCTGGACACTGTCCCTGTGTCTGCAGGGAATTGAGTCCTGGACTCCCTGTGGGTAGGAAAATCCATGGATGCCCAAGTCACATAAATTAGCACCTGGAGCCGGAAGTATGGCTTAGTTGGTAGAGAACTTGGCTAGTATGCACAAAGCCCTGACCACGCAAAACTGGGTGACTTGTGCCCACACAAGTAGCCCAGTTAAACTCACTGGGTCTCAAAGCTAAAACAAAGCAAAAGGACATTAAGGTAGGATGGGAAGTTGGGAGAAGGATGGAGAGGATTGGAGTGAGGCAGAAGAGGTGGAAGGACGAGTGTGTCCAGACTGTGTTACACACACACACACACACACACACACACACACACACACACAGACACACAGATACACGAAATTGTCAGAGAATAAATTGATAATAAAAAATAAAAATTAGGGCTGGAGAGATGGCCTAGCGGTTAAGAGCACCGACCGCTCTTATAGAGGACCCGGGTTCGATCCCCAGCACCCACATGGTGACTGAGAACCGTCTGAAGCTCCAATTCCAGGAGAACTCCAGTTCCAGGGGAATCCGAGACCCTCTTCTGAACTCCGCGGCGTTGCACGACACGGGTGCACAGACTTGCAGGCAGACAGTACATTCATACACATACAGAAATAAATAAAATTAATTTAAAAAAATTTAAAAATAAAAAAATAAAAAATAAATAAAAATTAAAAAAATAATAAAAAAACAAAAAATAAATAAAAAAATAAAAATTTAAATTTGGAAAATTGGATGTAGAGGCGCATGCCTGTAATCCCAGCTCTTTCCAGGTCGAGGCAGGTCAAAATTATCTTTGGCTACAGAGCAAGTTTGAGGCTGGCCTGGGTTACAATGAGACCCTGTATCAAAAAATAAAATAGTTCATATTTCCATATAATCTATTCACTTAAATAATTTCTAGATTATAATAACTAGTACAGTGTAAGTACTCTATGTAAATAGTTCTTTCTCAGTTCATACATGTTCAGTGTAGACAGAATTTTTTCTTTGGAATACTTTCTACCTATGGTTGGTTGAATCAGAGGATACAGGAATCATGGATCCAAAGGGCCGACTGACCTTCACTGCAGAGCTTGGTCTCAATATAAGGATGTCCATGCTTATTAGCGTGATTGCTCATCGGAGCTAAATAAGGAGGCATAAGTATCCTAACAGCCTTTGATGTTGATTGTGACTGTAGTTCATGAGTCAGTGACTGAAAGAAGGAAAACAGAAACAGAAATTCCAGGGGACAAATAAGTCAGGCTAATCAAATTTGAGGAGGTTAAAATAGGAGGAGAAAGAATTGTCATAGAGTATTGAAGGGGGAGGGGCTAGGCATGTAGCTTAGTTGATAGCCTGTTTGCCTCGCATGCACAAGGACTTGGGTTTGATGTCTAGCACCACATTTAAAAAAGAAAATAGTATGTGGAGTGGATGCCTGTAATCCTAGCACTCGGGAGGTGGGACCCCAGGGAAATCTCATATAGCAAGTCCAAGGCCAGCGTGGGCTACACAAGACCCTGTCTCAAAAAGATTTTTGTTTCATAATCATCTTAAAGGACTGTGAGATTGTTATAAAAGACATAGATCATATGTGTGTCTCACCCCTTGGCTGTCCCCTGTGTTGAGTGGCTGGTGCTCATGCTGTTATTTAGAGCAGGGACTCTTCCGCTCTGCTTCTGAAACTCTTGATCATTTTCTGTAAGATGTTCTGCGGTATTCATTGTTGTCATGCTTACTTTACAGATGGGGACAACTGCAGACCGGAGAACTTATGCTGTTGTTCGTTGCTCCTAGATTATAGGTAGCATAGTCCTGGGAGAAATGAGTCCAGCTGGAAATCACTGCGTAGCTGGGTGGCTCTCTTAACCCCGCTCTTGCCCCTCCTTACGCGCTCTGTGATTTTAAGCATCAGGACCATTGTTTGGTATTGACAAAGTCTGCATAGTGGCTCAGGGCTGGGCACTAAGAGCAAGATGGGCATGATTACTATTCTCAGAAGAGTGAGCTGTAGAAGTCAATATGGCAAGACATAGCCTGCATTTAAAAAAAATGAACAAAACATCGTTACCAGTCTGCTTTCTGTTGTTATAATAAATTACCCCATCCTAGGAAAGTTATGAACAGTAGAGGTTTATTTAGCTCAGGCTTTAAACATAAGGAGGCTCAAATGCATGTCCCAAGCCTCTGCTCAGTGTGCAAAGAACGTGTCCTAACAGAGCAGAGGGCGTCCTGCAGAGGCAGAGTGAGTGTGCTGGCTCAGACCCTCCTTCTGCCCACAAACCACAGACACCATCAGAGGGCCCCGCCTCCAAGTTCTTTCCATACCAACGTGGGGATGAAGCTTCTGACCCATGAGCTTTTGGGGACACATAGACAACCATAGCAGTTCTGATGCGAGTGCTTGATGAAGCTGTTCAGTGGCAGTTCTGTTTCTCATTGGGAAGATCCTGATCGGATTACTCACTGGGGCTAAGTTACTCCAAGAACACACATGACAGGATGAGGGGTGAGCGGCAAGGCCTCTGGGCATGGCCACTGGTGTCTGGGCTCATATGTGAGGGACGGTGGCAGCAGTACCATGGTGGTCCAGACACAGAAGAGGTGCATAGCCTGTTAAGGAAGGAGCAAGGGGGCAGAGCAGTGTGGCAAGGCCTGGCCATGGTGGCATTAGAAAATTAGAAAAAGTTTCCCCTATAGATAAACCCCAGTGCCAAGGGGTATTGATGATGGTAATGGTGGTGATGATCATGATGAGGAGGGGGGAGGGGGAGGGGGAGGAGGGGGGAGGAGGAGGAAGGAGGAGGAGGAGGGGGAGGAGGAGGAGGAGAGGGAGGGGAGGAGGAAGAGGAGGAGGAGGGGGAGGCGGTGGAGGAGGAGGAGGACCAGGAGGAGAAGATTCTGAATACTTGAAGTAAAGTGAATTTGTTATAATGTTATAATTGTGCTATAAAATTGCCACATAATCATGGGGGAGGGGTATTCCATGCAATGTTTGTGCTACTCTAAGGTTAAAAATAATTTGAGAGGAGCCTGGAGAGATGGCTCAGCAGTGAAGAGCATTGGCTGTGCTTGCAGAGGACCTAGGTTCAGTTCCCAATACCCACTGGCAGGTAGCAACCGTTTGAAACTTCAGTTCCAGGGGATCCAACACCCTCTTCTGACCTCTGTAGGCACTGCACTACATGGGTGCATAAAATAAAGTAATAAAACATTTTAAAAAATAATTTGACAACCTAGCTAATTTCTGTTTTATTAATTGGCGCCGCATACTTTTGGTCTTGCTTACAGGGGTGGATCTAGGGTCTGAGGAGCTTCTCAGGATTGTTTTTTCCATCACATTGATTGGTTTCTTGTGTTCTGCTCTCATGGAAATTCGATTGTCACATACCTGTGGTTTCTGTGTCTTGAACAGTGGCTGCTGCTACCACTGCCGCCACCGCCTCTTCCTCTTCCTCTTCCTCTTCCTCTTCCTCTTCCTCTTCCTCTTCCTCCTCCTCCTCCTCCTCCTCCTCCTCCTCCTCCTCCTCCTCCTCCTCTCCACCTCAGTGTTGGTCAGAGCTTGGCAGTTAGCAGCATTCCTGTTCTCTGCCCATGTGACACCAGTAGCACCTTCCTCTCCCACCCCCCACAAGCCTCAAGGGTTTCCAGACATGTCCAGTTGGGGGGAAAACTGAGATCTGTTCTAAAACGGATTCCAGGCCAGTGTTAGGTGAATGTTACCTCCGTGTCATCCTCTGTCCTGTGATCTGGTCATGTTAGGATGTTTCCCACTTTTCACTCTCTTCATTGGAAAAGCTAGATGTTACGGCTGAAGGTGCCTAATGACTTGCAATACACGGAGTCTGCTAATATCACTCTGTTTTATAAAAACTGCCATATTAGCATGGGGAGGGCTGTTCTGTGCAATATCCACATCATTTTAAGGTTAAATATAGCTCAAGGGCTCAGTCAATTTCTGTCTAATTAATTCATGCCCTGTCTTTTCTGTTTGCACACAGTAGTGGACCTAGGCCTGGGTGACCTTGTCACAATTGTTTTTCAGTCACCTTGATTGGTCTCCTGCATTGTACCCCACTCTCCGAGGAGTCTGGTCACCTGGAGACCAGTGGTTCATATTTCTGCAACAGGGGCTATTTGTTTCAAGGCCCTGTTTTTCTCTCAATTGATTTCCTGCTTATTAATCTTATGTGATTTGTTATTCCTTAATCCCAATACCTTTCTCCTGGTATTTGTTTCTTTGAAGAAACTTGATTTATTCTGAGTTGTGATTTTGGAAATACAACTTGGTGCTGTATTGAGCCTTCTCTTGTTTCTTCCAGAAGAAATTCTGGAAAAAAAGAACTTGTAAAAAAAAAAACAACAAACTACATTCTTTAAACTTAAATTTTTCTTCTGGATTGTTTAGGAACAGTCTTGCAAAACTAATACCTGGTTAATTGATGCACAGAAAAGTGACTTAATAGTTCAAGATGCAATTCTTTGGTGAGGTTCCTGGGAACGACTGTCAGTAAAATGCTTGTTACACAAACAGCAGGACTTCAGTTCAGACCCCAACACCCACATAGGAGGTGGGCATAGTAGTGCCTGTCTGGTCTGTAGCCTCAGTGCTGGGGAACCAGACACAGGTGGGTCCCCAGAGCCCTCTGGTCAGCCTTTTCAGCCAGGTGGTGAGTTTCTGGTTCAGAGAGAGACCCTGTCTCAAAAACTGAGGTGGTGTATCAGCATGTATCGTGCCCCCAGCCAGGCTCAGGATACTTCCCAGAAGAAGGAATGGAGTTACTCTAAGTGCCAGAAGATGGGGAGGAGTCTGTGCAGTGCTGTCTTCTGTGTATGACGTGGCCCTTACACTCATTAACTAACAGTAGCTGTGGTTACCCACACAAGGTCAAGCCGGTTAAAAATCCCAGGATGGCTAAGCATTCATGCTCTTGCAGCTTGGGAATAGAGAGATGGCTCAGCAGTTAAGAACACCAGATGCTCTTGCAGTGGACCCAGGTTCAATTCCCAGCACTCACACTACTGCTAACAGGAGATCCGACACCCTCTTCTCACCTCAGAGGACATTGCATGACACAAGTGTGCTTAGATACATGTAGGTGATCTATTTATTTACACACACAAAAATAAAAATAATAAATTTAAAAAATTCCAGCATGGATGGGAAAGGAGGCTATCAACTCCTCATTTCCGGTTGCCAGTTGGGGAGTCAGTTTTCTCAGGGGCTAGCTCCTGCTTCAGTGGATGGTTGCACATTCGTGAGCATATGGGCAGCACTAATTGTGCTCAGAAACAAAAAATAATAATAATAAAAGAAAAATAAGGTGGAGAGTAAAGAGAAAGACATCCAGCTCCAGCCTGTCACATCCATGTGCACAGCAGAACACTCATGCACACATATAACGCAGTATACATATGCACATAATTTTTTAAAATTCTGAATGATGTAGTGGGGTCTTGTTAATATTTTGAAGTCCTGCCTAATTAAGTCAGGTGTATATTCATCCAGTCGCACACTGAAACCCAGAATGCAGGGGTGGGCTCTGGCCTTCACCTCCCTGGGCTTTATTCTTTGATATTAACCTACCAGGGAGGCTGTCCACAAGCACCTGTGAGAAAGTAGCCTCTATTGATCTGCCATAGTAGTTCTCCTTTATCCTCTGTATGTTTTCACAGGCATCTGTGACCATCAGTGATACTGTGTATTTTATTTATTTATTTATTTTACTGTGTATTTTCTTGTTGTATTAGTTGCTTTTCTCATTGCTGTCACCAGATACCCAGCAGATCCCAGACACAGTCCATCATGGTAGGTTAAGTCATAACATCAGGGCTGTCAGGCATCTGATCCACATTGCAACCACACTCAGGAAGCAGAGAGTGGTGACCACCGCTGCTCAACCCCCTTCTCCTTTTTATTCAGTTCAGGACCCCAGCCCTTGAAATAGTTCTGCTCATATTTAGGATTGAGTCTTGTCAACTCAGTGACCCCAGTGTAGAAATGCCGTCTCAGAGATGTGTCTCATCAGTAATTCTAGATCCATCCCGTCAAGTTGACAATTGATATCTCCCATACTTGTATATTTGTTTTTCATTTGCGTCCCCAGACTTAGAATGTAATGCCTGTCCCCGCTCCCCATTACACACCAGAAGAAAAAATCACTTGAATAGATTTCTGAATTTTTGAACTCATCAGACAGATAGCTCTTCCGTGTGCCTTTGTTACTATGAGGCCCATCCTCCCTTTCCTTCACAGACAGTTCTCCATTTCTCTGGAATGCTTACTCTTTTCAGCAGCCACCACTCTACCTTAGCATGATGTTCCTGTCTTCTGTTCACAGCCTCCTTTCAGTCAGGTAACCATTGTCTCCCCCATGATTCTGTCTTCATGAGGAATAGTTCAGGTTTCTTGGTTTTCTTCCTCCTGCAATGGGCATATGCCCACATATGTCTACCACGTGCTTCTAAAAGTACAAGGAGCAGCGATAGGAGCTCTGTGTACAGGTTGTAGTCATTTTCCCATGTGACTCTGCCCTGTGCTTACTGTTCATTCGAGCATATGCTTGTCTTGCTGATTGCAAATAAAAAAGATATATGGCCTAGCGGTTGAGAGTGCCGACCGCTCTTGCAGAGGACCCGGGTTCAGTCCCCAGCACCCACATGGCGGCTGAGAACCGTCTGTAACTCCGATTCCAGGAGAACTCCAGTTCCACGGGAGTCCGACGCCCTCTTCTGACCTCCGCGGCATTGCACGACATGGGTGCACAGACTTGCATGCAGACAGTACATTCATACACATACAGAAATAATTTTTTAAAAAAAATTAAAAAAAAAGAATTTAGTCATGTCATATATGTGACATCATACTGGTGTAAGACATATACATTTTAATACTCTAATTCATGTCTATCTTCAAATTATGGGTTGCTCAGTGTACTCAGAGTGACAAGCTATAGAAAATTGTCTTCACCCTGGACAAGACAGTGTTGGGCGTGCAGGACCTTGGAAGGAGACCTTATGCTGGAATTGTCTTCACATCGGATAAGACAGTGTTGGGTGTGCAGGACCTTGGAAGGAGACCTTATGCTGCTCAGAGGCCCCATCTCCTTTTCTAGAAGACAGTTTTGGAGATGACTTGCGTTGTAGTCACAGAAACTTTGAGTCAGCAGAGCCTGAGTAGTTTCTCAGGGCTGGTTCTGATCAGTGTAAGTGGTCCATGAATCAAGACCTGAAAGGTGACGCAGGCAGTGTCCACTTTTCCACTGACCAGGAGTTGACCTGGCGAGTCACCTTGTTTTTCCTTGCACTCTTATTGGCATTCTGCAGAGCCTCAAGTACCCGTCCACCTGAGTGCTTCTAGAACACCTGGATTGGCATCACGGAGCACAGCAACTGGAGAAGGGCAGGTTTTCCTTAGTATGTCGTCTCCTTCACAGTTGGTTTGTTGTTGTTGTTGTTGGCACACCCACCCTACAGTCCCTCAGCAGCCCCAGGTCTCTGCGCAGTTCTATGGCCGCCCATGTGGCAGGGTGGGGCCTCCACTTGAGTGGGGTGATGGGGGGCGTGTCCCTGCACTGGCCCCAGCAGTTGCTCAGGGCTGGCTTGAACCAACTTTTATGGTTCCTGTGGCAGAAATGCCATTGTTGAAGCTTTAATTTTTCTCTAGATAAATATGCCATTTGCCATATCCAAACCATCGGACTGGTATTTTTGCAGTTCTTTGCATTTTATTCTCTTCAGAGATAACATCCCGTTTGCTGCCATGTAGGCAGGTGGTTGATATTTAAAGGTAGAACCCCCAAGTCAGTAAGTTCTGCAAATATTATTCCAGGAGTGTTCAGTGTGCATGCATGTGCATGTGAGTGTGCATGTGTGAAGGCTGTATGATTTTCATGTTATTTATATCCCTAAAAACATCTTGGCATTTTTGTTTTACCCAAGGGATGATTTCCATACAAGTAGCATTGGAACTGTCAGCTCTGGGCTGGTGAGATGGTAGAGCAGCGACAGCTTCTGAGGAGGCCCCGGTTGCTTCCCATGCACAGGCAGCTCACAGCTCCATGGAACTCCATTTCTTCTCTCTTCGGGGGCAGTGTTCACATGCACATGTGGACATACTCCCTAACACAAATGCACATAGTTAAAAACAAACCTCAAGACATTAAAAAAAACAAAACTTTTCCTCTTGTTTCTATTATGTATTTTCCAAAAATTATTATCTTTAGTAAGGGCTGAAGATGTAGCTCAGTGGTAGAGCACTGGCCCAGCATGCCTGAGGCCTTGGATTTGAGCCCTAACACTGAAGAAATAGACCTCAATCTACTGCTACATAAATGAAGAAGAGGGAGAACCCCGTAATGAAATGATTTTACTATGATTTATATGAAAAGCACACCAAACTTGGTCAACAGACAGAGCATAACTTGCTAAAGTTAACTCTAAACCAAGCCATTTTTATTCTTTTATTTTGTGTGTAGGAGTGCTTTGCCCATATATATATAATATATATATATATATATATATGTGTGTGTGTGTGTGTGTGTGTGTGTTTGTACCCCTGTCACGTGATGCCTACAGAAGTCAGAAGAAGATGTTGGATACCCTGGAATTGGAGTTAAGGACAGTTGTTAGCTGCTATGTGGGTGCTAGGCATCTAACCCTGGTCCCCTGCAAGAGCAGCCAATGCTCTAAATTGGTGAGCTAACTCTCCAGCTCCAAACCAAGTCAGTTATGATAAAAGAACATTGAGTAGCTTCAGAAATACATGTTAAACCCAGGAATCAGTCGGAGAGTGCCTGTGCACAGCGCACCGTGAATGTGCTTGCATTCATTGCCGTTTGGAAGTTTACAGTCGATTATCAGATAAGCAGTGACCTCGTGAAGGGTTCTGTCTTGACGGAGAAGGAACCCTGGCTGAGGCCATTTTCTGCATACTGAAGTGATGATTTCTTCCAGTCTCTTAGCAGATATGTGAATATTTATGGCATATTTAAACTGCTTGATTAACACTGAAAATGCCTACTACTTTAATTGCAGAACTTTACTATGAAGCTTTGAAGCCACAGTATGATCTAGTATGAAACTATGTAGGGAAACCAAGTTCTTGTCTAAAAACACGGTCAATTTCTTAACAGTTATTGATTTTCATTAACTACAGAAATATCCAGAGACATGAACTATCAAGTTATAGTTTCTGGGGCTGGAGAGCTGGCTCAGTGGTTAAGAGCACCGACTGTTCTTACAGAAGACCCGGGTTCGATTCCCAGCACCCACATGGCGGCTGAGAACCGTCTTTAACTCCAGTTCCAGGGGAATCCGATGCCCTCTCCTGACCTCCGCAGCATTGCACGACACGGGTGCACCAACCTACATGCAGACAGTACACTCATACACATAAAAAAAAATTGTAGTTTCTGCAAGTCCCAAAGGATGATTGGCCTGATGTTTTCTAGGACTTGGTAGCAACCGTCAGATGTCAGATTAATTTTTTTCCTTTAAAAAGTGCACAGATGACTAAAGAAACTGAAAAAAGTTATACTTTTTTTAGGCTGTTTGTGCTGAAATTGTTGAGATTGTCTTATCAGTTTGGGAAACTTTTAAAAAAGTCATTTCCTCTGACTAAACACTGAATTTATTTCCCACTCTCAGGTGTTCACCTACAAGCAGAGTACAATCACCCAGCAGAAGGTGACTACCATGCACCCCATGAATGAGGAGGGCGTGGATGACATGGCTTCCCTGACAGAGCTGCATGGAGGCTCCATCATGTACAACTTATTCCAGAGATACAGGAGAAATCAAATATATGTAAGTTCCACTTGAAATTCTTTTATGAAGAAATCCCTCAGGGTCAGAGGTGTAATTCAGTGTGCTTGCCCATTCTTCATGGACCCTGGGGGTGGAGGTCTAACCCTAGCACCAGAAAAAAGAAATTCCTCAAGTTGGATTGCTTGCTTTTAAGAATAGTTCTGCCTTTGGCGTGCCTCTTACTAATCTGAGTGAAAGTCTATCTTCAAAGGTTTTGTCAGTTAGAAACTTGATGCAGTGAACTATGCTCCCTTGACTTTCTGTCGCGGTTTCCTCTGCCTCTTGAGGCAGTGCGCCCTGTTCCTTCTTATGAATATGTGCTCTGTGCCTGTTGGCAAGTGTGCTCTTATGCGAAGGAGTCACGTAGAGTTGTTTGACTTCCTCAATTACGGACAGGGCAAAGGTCCATTTGCACACACCCGTGCTTGCGCTCAAACTTCTTTCTTTCTCTTTTCCCTGACTTCTTTTGTGTGGCTTTTTAAATTTTTTTATTTATTATTTTTTTATGTGTATGAGTGTACTGTCTGCATGTAGTTTGGCGCGCCGTGTAGTGCAGTGCGGCGGAGGTCAGAAGAGGGTGTCGGATTACCTTGGAACTGGAGCTAAAGACGGTTCTCAGCCACCATGTGGGGGCTGGGAATCGAACCTGGGTCCTCTGCAAGAGCAGTTGGTGCTCTTAACTGCTGAGACATCTCTCCAGCCCCTTGAGTGGCTTTTTGCCACTTTTTCTGCCTCTGGAATCCATCTGGGGTGGGGTGCTACTTACCTTCACAGGAATTTGTCTAAGTTATGGGATTCCTGTTTGCTGTTTTGAATGGAGAAGTGTTGCTATAAAATGCATTTGTGCACATTTTTCTCTCTACTTTTGTGAAATCGGATTAACCCTATATTGTAAATAATACATAGTATATATGACAGAATAATAGTTGTAATTCATTTCTGGGCTGGAGAGATGGCTCAGCAGTTACAAGTAAATACTGTTCTTGAAGAGAATCTGACTTAAGTTCATTTTTGCCAGATATATCTATTGTTTGCCAAATATTTTCAGGCAGCTCTATTTAGAGAAATCACTCTGTCATAGTCCCCTGGCTGCTGAGTTTGCCTACCCCCAGTCTTTCACATTACAGTGTTTTCCATTTATTCCTCAGAACAGGTAATGTTCATGCTAGGTTATGTAAAAATGGCCACATCGTCTGCATTATGCATGTCCTTGGGGATGCACATTCATTCCTTTGTCACCCTTCAAAAATCTTACAAGTGGCCAGTGAGTTGACAGGTGTGTGTGTCCCTGCCGCCCTGTTTGTGTGCTCTTTTCTTTGTTAAATACTCAGCCCTGTCGTGTCACAACTTGCTCAGTTATCTAATGACTCTTGACTTCTTTGACCCAAGGATGGTGCCAGGCACCTGGAAATTGTGCAATACAAGTGTTTATAAGTGCCATACATATTACAAAGAACCCATTCTAGTTGGTGGGAAAATATGACGGTTAATTTTGAATTTTTTTATAGGGATATGTCTCTTACAGGTATTTCTGAACTCATGTTCTTCTGGCTTTAAAAATAAAGGCCGAACAAAGTTCTTATCACACATATTCAATAGGCAAGAAAAAGTAGGTCAGTTAGAAGAAAAAGCCTATCCAAGGGCATTTAAATGCAGAGCCTTTAATAAAAGTTTTTTTCCTCCTTTTCATGATAATAATGTTAAACCTGGTAGCTAAATTGCCCAATAAATCCTTTGAATAAGATCTTGCTACTATTTCCTGGAGTGAAGGTCTTTTTCCTCTTTTTTAAGGGAAATCCAGAAGATTTTTGTGCATTCAACTAGCAGTTAAATTCAGTTGATTACGCCCTGATGTGCTTTCTCTTTGAGATGTGCATAATTGTATTACTGCCCATAGAGCAGATACCATGCCTTTCTCATCATTGTGGCCATTGTAGGAGCTGCAGGACCTGTGGAATGCTCAAATGAATCAAACCCATCACTGCCCAAAAGCCCCCACTTCCCCTTGGGCCCCAGCTTTTTGCAATGCCTCTGGATATTGTAAAAGATTTGGGGAAGGCAGGGCATGGGGGTGTACACCTTTAATCCCAGCATTTGGGAGGTAGAGGCAGGTAGGTCTCTGTGAGTTCAAGGCCAGCCTGGTCTACATAGTGAGTTCCAGGACAGCTGGGGCTGCAAGAAGACCCTGTCTCAAAAAAAAAAAAAAATAGAGTGCTGGGGGTGGGGGTGGGGGTGGGGTACTTGAATTTTGCTGAAAGTTTCCTTCCTCCCTTCTTCCCTCCTCCTCTCGCACAGAATCTCACTATGCAGCCCTGGCTGTTCTGGAACTCTGTAGACCAGGCTGTCTTCAAACTTACAGACATCCACTTGCCTCTACCTTCCAAATGGTGAGATCATGGAGATGGGCCACTTCCCCAGCTTCAGAGGTGATTCCTTATTGATTTCTGGTGTAGTACATTGCCATGAATATGCTCAGCTAAACAACCCGTTCATCTCCTTACAGTACACAGGTCACAAGCTGACAGAGGTCTCGCAGGTTGAAACTGAGGTGTCTGCAGTGCTGCACCCCTTTCTGGAAACTCTAAGGGATTCCATTTCTTGCTCCTTCTCCTTACTGGCAGGATTCAGTCACATGCAGTTGTAGACTGGGGTCCTTGATTTTCTCCCTGACCAATGCTTGAGGGAAATCCCCAGCTTCTAGAGCCGCCCTCTCCGTTTCCCTGCTTTGTCTGTTAACTCTGTGGCTTCACATCTCGCCATCTTTCCTGCTCTCTCTTTCTCAGTAACACTAGCTAAGAAAGGATGTCAACTTTTAAAATTTGTGAGGAGCCTGGGGAGTTAATTGATGGTAAAGTGCCTACCAGGTAAGCATGAAGATCCAAGTTTGAATACCTAGCACCCATGGAAAAGCTGGTGTGGGGCAGTAACCCCAATATTGGGATGGGGAAGAAACACATAGACCTCAGTCGGCCTGGCTAAATCAGTGACTTCTAGATTCAGTGAGACTGTGTCTCAAAGAATAAGATAGAAAGTGATCAAGAAGGACAAGACACCTGACATCAGCCTCTGGCCTCTGCCTGTACACATACACACAGGCATGTGCACCTGCAAGAGTGTGTGTGCGCGCACACACACACACACACACACACCATGAAAAATCTAAAAATTAAAAAAAAATATTTTTATAAAATTAATAAATAAATCAGAGTCATCTGGCAATCTCCTCAGCTCAGGCTTTATATCGTATTTTCAGAGTACCATTGCCACGGGATCATCCATATAGAATCACAGCCTCTAGGGATGACTACTGTCTTTTAGGAGGAGCTAGCATTCTGCCTCCCATTAGTGAGAAGGGATGCCTGGTCCTGGCCCCCACTCAGGTGTGGATGTCCTGTCAGGCGATGGCTTTCTCTGAGTTTACAGGTAGGTAGTGACTTAGGACTACCTCTTGGCCAAGAGGTCTTGTGTCCTCTGCTAAGAAGGACTATTCACCTTTCTCTTTGAGAGCCAGGATTTTTACCTGAGGACATTATCTAAACAGTAATTTTTTTTTTCTTTTTTGGTCTTTCTGAGACAGGGTCTCCCTGGAGCTCGGTCTGTAGATCAGGTTGGCCTTGAGCTCACAGAGATCCGCTTGCCTCTGCCTCTGCCTCTCAAATACTAGAATCAAAAACGTGCGCCACCACACTCGGCCTCCCTAAACAGTAATTTTTTTCCCCCTTAGCATTCACCTTCCCCCATGGAAATGGGAAGAGAGTATTAAAAAAGGAAAAGGTTTCAGACTAGACAAATCAGAGCTGAAGCCCCCTTTCTACACAAACCACTTCAGCTCTATGTGGCTGATTTTATCTTTTTGAGTTTTCTCCTTTTTAATTTTTTCAAGGTCAGATAGAATATCCTCCTTTGTGGTAGGGCTGTTTTGAAATAGAGTTAAGTGAGCTGGGTGTGGTGGCGCAAACCTTTAGTCCCAGAGGCAGGTGGATCTCTGTGAGCTCAAGGCCAGCCTGGTTTACATAGTGAGTTCCAGGATAGCTGGGGCTACAGGGAAACCCGTTCTTCAAAAAGGACAAAAAAAAAAAAAAAAAAAAAGTAGAAGAAGAAGAAGAGGAGGAGGAAGAGGAGGAGGAGGAGGAGGAGGAGGAGGAGGAGATAGAGTAAGCAAAAGCTTCAGAAACTCTTTAACTGTAGTGTCTTCCTATCCAACTTATTCATCTCATACCACCAAGAATTTATTTAGAAAGTCCCAGAACTTGGCACTGTGTTCTGGGGGATTTGGAAGAAGTTTATAGCAATGTCCTGGCCTCAAAGCTTGCAGAGCTAAGGCCGGCCCACAGCGTACAGACCAAACAGCTTTTATTGAGCACAGGAGGTGTGAGGGTAACAGGGACTTGGTTTGGACCATCTGTGAAGCCCCAGACGTGAGCTACGCATTTTAACTGTCAGTGTGGGTGAGCGGATCCCTGCCCCATGCTTGCTCTGGGAAATCAGAAGCTGTGCAGAATTCCCAGCAGTGTCTGTAGGTCCACAGGTCTTATCCTGCCACTGGCATTGTTTGGATCTATTGCCCTGCAGTGGCAACTCCATTCTTCCCATCTTTGCCTATGGAAAACGCCCACCTTGGGCCCTAATGGTGTGTTTCCTTCTGGAACTCCAGGCTCTTCCTACATGGGGTTCCACCTCATCCACCTTTCCATCCTCCTGTGTTCTCACTGCTGCACCCACCATGGCCCCTGGCTTCACCCTGAGCCTTCCAGGCATGTGTTTCCTGTCCCTTACTCCCAGTCTCCTCATGGGAGGGAATTTGATGAGGGCCTCACCATTTTTTGTCTCATTCTCTCTAGCACATGATGAAACTTGGTACCCATATCTGTAAACTCCTAAAGACTTCATAAGCGATGACATTTTGGTTGTGTGGGAGGGCCACTCTAAATTGGAAGAAGGTTTCCCCATAGTTATGGAATCAGGTGTTTGCTGGGAACACTGAGAAGTTAGCTAGGGTAGGCAAAAAAGTTAGAAAATCCTAAAGCGTTTATTCTCAACTGAGTGACCCTGTGTCTCGGGACATTTTAATTATAGCTGGTCCAGGAATACTAATGATACCTAGCCAGTAGAGGTCGGTGGATGATTTCACTGTCCTATAGGAAAGCGTGACCACAAGAGATTTTCTGGCCAAGTTGTCAGAAGTGTCAAAGTTGGGAACCCCTTCCTGCCATCAAGCCCCAATAGTCTGCACAGTTCCTTGAGGAGAGTAGGATACATGGATTTTAGAGGGCTGGTTGAGGTCTGTCCAGCTGTTAGTCCCTGGAGCCTGGATTGTCTTGTTGTCTGTCCAGCCTCTGAACAGTGTTGTGTAGAGCAGATGAGGTTTCCGTTATACCAGAGGCACTCCCAGTGTCCAAGCCCAGGGACTGCCAGGCTCCGTGGTGAGGCGGTTTTGTTTTTTGCCAGATGGAGATAGAGAAGATGCACATTCCTTCCATTATAGGGTTCGTCAGACTCTGAGTCAATTGCACGGGGAGACTCCTCTCCCAGCAACTAAAGAATGGCTCAAAACCACATCATGGGAGCCGCAGGGAGCTGCTGAACTGGCCTGCAATTATGGCCTTGAGGAGGGCCCCAGAGGAAGCAGTTTTGTGTTCCACCCAGCCCTTTGGTTAGTTTATTGGTCTTGCTGAACAAACAGCACAGAGATGAGAATCAAAAGATCCCATTTTAAGAATGAGTTGGTGTCTAAAGATCCCTGCTGTCTAAGCACAAAAGATGCTCCATAGCGAACATAGTTTCAACTCTTTCAAAAATAGCCTTCTCTGCTTAGGTGGCGTTCCAGCCCGAGCATGTAAATGTGTGTGATGTGGTTCTGGAGGCGACTTTGAAGCTTGCTTCTTCTAGGAAGGAAAATGTGCTAACAGGTCCTAGCCACTTAGTGACCTGTTGGTTTCAGCAGACAGGCGAGCGGTCTGTAGAAGAACCCTGTGTGAAGATGGGTGCAGTGTAGCATGGAGATCTCTCTTCGGGGTACATGTCAATCAAAACCTGTATTCCATTTCCAAGAGCTGAGTTTTCCCAAAGTAAACATTTTGGTTTGGTTCCATCCATGTCCAGAGCCAGTGTGTGTGAAGAGACTGTGCTTGTCACAGATCCAGGAGGGTACAGAGTCCGGATGCTTAGCACAGACTTGGCACGTGACACGCACGAGGAACAGCTGAGCACAGTGTGGTTTGTCAGGGGCTCTTGTTTTCTGACTTTTTTTTTTTACCCTCACTTGAAATCAAGACTTAGGTTGCCAGAAGGTAATTGTAGCCATCCGTCTGGCTCTATCTGTGTATTCTAAAACTTTACCAAACTTTATGTGTTTCAGCTGGCACATTCACATCAGCACATGATGGCGGCAATTGGGAACTTTGTTTTTGCGATGTTCCCCAACTCCCTCCCCTTTGGTTCAGATTCCTTTCAACAGGAAAAGAATTTGAGTCATAAATTCACTCAACTGAAATGGAAATACCAAAACTTCTAAATTCAGTTGCTGGGCTTAAAAATTACCTCTTGTGGTCTTGACTTCTCTTTAAAATGCTCGAATGTTTAACATTTTAAAGAATTGTTTAATTAAAAGTGTTTTTCAGCAAAGGGTTTTCTGTGTTGAAGATAGTGCAAAAAGGGTGCTTTGGTATAGAATTCCAGCATGGGCATTCGGAGTGTGTCGTGTCAGCATTGTGCGTGCCCATGTGTCCACAGTGCTTTAGCTCTGCCTGGATGCCAGGCTCTGTGCTGCTCTCCAGGGTTGCAGAATTCCTGTTGTTCACATTAACTGCTTGCTGAAAGATTGCGTAAGTGGAAGGCACTTAATTGGTTAGCGAGAGCAGACATTAGCCAATGATCACAGCCAGTGTGGTGAAAATACTCAGAGCCCAAATGAGCATCAGAGTGAGGAAAGAGGCGGCGAATGGTTCTCAGCCAAGACGTGGGCTGCATGAGGTCGGTAGGCATTTGGCTAAGAAGAAACATAGCTTTCCTGGCAGCAGATGACTGTGTGCAAAGACATCAAAAAGCTTGAAGCTTTTATCCAAAGCAGGACATTCAAGATGCGGGAACAAAGAAAGGCTGCACCAAGCTGGTCAGCACAGGGCAAGAACAGGTGAGCCAGTTAATGGGCTTGGCCCGTGGTATCAACAGTGGCGTAAAACTTCTAAACATGGGCTGGAGAGATGGCCTAGCCAAATCAGTGAGCTCCAAGGTCAGTGATTGACCCTGTCTCAAAAAATAAGGTGGGAGGGATGGAGAGATGGCTCAGTGGTTAAGAACACCTGCTATTCTTCCAGAGGACCTGAGTTTAGTTCCCAACATGCAGGTTAGGTACCTTACAACTAACTGCCTGTAACTCCAACTGCAGGGGATTTCATGCCCTCTTCTGCTCTTCTTGGTTGCCTGCACATATGTGGCATACATACACCTAAGTTTTTTAAAAAATAAAAAAAAAAATATGGGTTGGGTGTGGTAGATCAGGCCTTAAATCCTAGCACTTGGGGGACAGAGGCTTTGTATGAGATCAAGGCTAGCCTGGTCTACATAGTGAGTTCCAGGCCAGCCAGGGTCACAGGGAGACCCTGTTAAACAAGCAAGAAGGAATGGTGGTGTACGTCTTTATTAATCCTTGCTCTCAGGGCAGAGGCAAGTGGATCTCTATAAGATCAAGGCTAGCCTGGTCTATAGTGACTTTCAAGCCAGCCAGGGCTACAGGAGACTCTGTCTCAAAAAAAATGAAAACAAAACAACCACCCCCACCCCAAATAAATAAATAAATAAATAAATAAATAAATAAATAAATAAATAAAAATAAATCGGAGACAATCAAGGAAGACACCACACATTAACTTCTGGCCTCCAAATACATGCAGAATTGCATATGTACTACCTGCAACCATCACACAACCAAAGAAAGAGACAAAAGAGGCTCAGCTTGGAATTTTATAAGACTTATGCAGATGTTATGAATAGACCTGCAAAATAACCTAGGCATTGGAGCATCATTTTTACAAACAGGCTCATTCATGAAGCTATACAGCCTCAGATTAAGTGAATTAATGTGACACATCTTCCTAATGTCCTGTGTACAGCTGTCACATTCTACCTGTCACTGAGCAAGACAGGTGGCAGGTACCCAGCTCCCTGCCATGTTACTGGCACAGAACTGCTCCCTCTGTTGGTATGCTGGCTCTCTAGTGAGTGATGCATTGAATGTTGATTTCTGTTGATGTGGATGAAAGTGTAACTATCGCACAGAGACATTGAACTTTGTTGGTATTTAACAGAATGGTAACAACACTGAAAGGGTAGAAACAGAACAAAGAAAAGTGTTCTGACCTTCAAATTTTACCAGAGAAAGAGTGAGAGAGAGCGCACTACCATAACTGCAGCACCTGTGGCCTTGGTGCTGCCACACTCTGCAGGGAATGGAGTGACTTGTAGCTTTCCTTCTAGACAAATTTTCCCTACAGAGATGTGAGAAAGGCAAGTGAGCTTTCTAGGGAGTCCATATTTCCAAAGACCTGCACAGTTACTTATCAAAGAGCATTCATTTGTCTAATTGAAATGAACTTTCCATCACATAAAATGTATCACTTTGAAGTATACAGACAAGTGGCATTTAGTGCAGTCATGATGCTAAACACCCAACACGTCTGTCTAGTTCCAAAATAACTTTTATTTCCTCAAATGGAAACCTGGTGCCCATTAAGCACTGTCACCTCTTGGTCCTGCTTCCTGGCTTCCCGGCCACTACTATCTTCCTGCTCCTATAGATTTTCCTATTCTGTGTCTCCCATCTCTAGTTGAGTATTTTCTAAACCCTACACATTGATACATTATAGCATGTACAAGTACTCTATTCCTTGAGAGATGCCCTAGCGGTTAAGAGCGCCGACCGCTCTTACAGAGGACCCGGGTTCAATCCCCAGCACCCACATGGCGGCCAAGAACTGTCTGAAACTCCAATTCCAGGAGAACTCCAGTTCCAGGGGAATCCGACACCCTCTTCTGACCTCCGCAGCATTGCACGACACGGGTGCACAAACCTGCATGCAGACAGTACATTCATACACATACAGAAATAAATAAAAACATTAAAAAAAAAACAAGTACTCTATTCCTTTTGTGGCTAAATAATATTCCATTATATGGGTGTGTCACATATTTCTTAACAGTTAATCTGATAATGGGCCTTTGGGTTGTTTCCACCTTTTAACTGTATGAATAATACATGAGTCTGCATGTGTTTTGAGTATCTGCTTTCAATTCTTTTTTTGTTATAAACCTATAAGTACAATGTCTATGATAATGTCATTTATGATTTTTAATCTTTGGGGTTCAAATTAGTTCCAAAATACAGACTTTCTTACATTTGAAAGCTTGTACTGCACATATAATACTTAGCTCCATGTTCCTGGCAGTTCCTATGAATGTAAATTACTACAAATTATTATAATATGGTACAGATGTTCTCAGAATGTTTAGACTTTCTCTCTACTTTCGATTCCCCACCCTTCTGTAGAATTACTGTACTTTCCTGGATGTGTTAATTGAAAGCTCTGGAGTTATGTTGCCCGGGTTCAAATTGCATCTCTAGTGCTGTTTGGCTCTGTGATTATTTCCCTTTTTTTTTTTTTTTTATTTTTTTGTCTCATGCCTGTTTCCTCATCTGGAAAAATAACTTGAGTAGTACTGCACATTTCATAGGGTTATTGTGAATACTGAAGCAGTCGTACTGTGCATGGCGTGCTAAACTATGGTGACAAAACCCAACAATGCATCATTTCTTATAGTTCCAGAGCCCAAGAGTCCAAGAACAAGGAGCTGGGCAGGTTTGCTTGGCTCTTTCTGCTTTCTTTCACTGGCTTACTTAGGTGTGTACATCCCTGGGGTCTCTGTGTCCAAAATGACCTTCTTCAATTTTTTTTTAATTTTTTATTTATTTCTGTATGTGTATGAATGTACTGTCTGCATGCAAGTTTGTGCACCCGTGTTGTGCAATGCCGCGGAGGTCAGAAGAGGGTGTCGGATTCCCCTGGAACTGGAGTTCTCCTGGAATTGGAGTTTCAGACGGTTCTCAGCCGCCATGTGGGTGCTGGGGATCGAACCCGGGTCCTCCGTAAGAGCGGTAGGTGCTCTTAACCGCTAGGCCATCTCTCCAGCCCCAAAATGACCTTCTTTATTAGAGCACCAGGCAGAGTGGATTCACGTACACCTAGGAGCCCAAGTTTACATGGGTCACTCTTTAAAGGCCACATCTTCAAGCACAGTGCCTCCCTTTAGGCACTGGGGTCACGGTTTCCACATCAGAACCTGGGGCAGGACACCTAAGAGGAGGGAGGTGTGGTGTGCCCAGCACTGCCTCCCCCTCCTCGTTTGCTTACTTCCTTGGCTGTATGAGCCCGGAACCCTGGGAACTCAGGTGCAGGACTACCCTGGAGGGATCCCAAGCTCAGGAGCTGCGGTAACCCTCTGGCTTCCGTGGTTCAGCTCTAGAAGGTTTGCGTCATTTCCCCGGTCTGGGCATTGCCCCAGAATATTCAAATAAAATATGCAGTCCGTCTTCTGCGTTCCTGGCAATGAGGTGGCATTTCATGAGGTGTAGCATTTTCAGATTTGTCACGTCTTAAGAACCCACTAACAACCCCTACCCTGGAATTTGCATGTGGACTGTGTTTAAGTGCTTTAGAGATCTCAGGCTTGTCCCCAGCTCTGTGGATCCATAGCTTCCAACCTTAACAGGATTCCCCCGAGTTCAAACTCCGCGCTCCTTAGACTAATTTTTTTAGGAGCTGTTGCATAACAGCGACCGGTGGAAGCAGGGAACCGGAACTGCCTGGGCTTTGGGCCAAGGAGGGATTGGGAGGTCACCTGAGAACGGGGATTTGGGTCCTGCTGCATGCCATCTTCCTTCCCTTGTTAACCTTTCAGAGGCCGGCTCTACAAAGGCTTTGTACATTAAGGTGACCATGTGGAGGTTACATAAAGAGGTGTGGGGCAGCGTGGACAGTGGCACTCAGGTCCCCGTGCAGCGCCGAAGGTGTGAGTGAGGTGGGAGTCCACGCTGCCCCGTGACGCAGGCCCCGCCCTCTGCTTGCTTGCAGACCTACATAGGCTCCATCATTGCCTCGGTGAACCCCTACCAGCCCATCGCTGGCCTGTACGAGCATGCCACCATGGAGCGATACAGCAGGTGCCACCTGGGTGAGCTCCCGCCACACATCTTTGCCATTGCCAACGAGTGTTACCGCTGCCTGTGGAAGCGCCATGACAACCAGTGCGTCCTCATAAGGTGAGTACCAGGGCAGAGGCCGCGCTCGCGCTCTGCTGCTACAGCATGAAACCCCGCAAGCGCCACCAGTAGAAGAAAGTTCCCTATGCACCCTGCCTCAATGGTTAAGTTTGCCAGTTTAAATTGCTTGGCAGCTCCACTGGGAGCCAGAGAAGCAGATGGATTGTGTGGGCTGGCTCTGAGCTCAGAATAAGCATCCTATTCTCTCATTCATTCAGGCGTCCATTCTCTGCTTTCCTGAACTCAGTTTGCCTGAATTTCACTGATGAAGCATGGCCCTTTATCACATTTGAAATCTTTTAAGTGTTCCACGATTCTAGTCAAAACCCTGCTGGTATGTTTGAACAATGCTTTTATTTTTTTCCTCTAGTCTAGTATGATAGAAATTATCTTGAATAACAGAATTTTTAATAATGGAATACCCCTTGTAGTTTAACCATGGAATTTGCGACAGAAAAGGAGCTTGGTATGTATGCCCTGTTAGCAGGATGATACAAGGCCATACTTACATCTGTTAATTTGGGGGGTACACTTGACATACCTATTTTAGCTAAGTCTAATTTGTTTGTATTATTGAATGTCTTTGGTATCTTTGAGACTGGGTTTTACTCTGTAGCCCTTCTGACTCAGCTTCCCAAGCGCTGGGATGGCATGTGCCTGCCAGCATGCCCTGCTCTCACTTATTTTGTAAAGTTAGCTACTGTGACTCCAACTGTCAAAACCTTTACTGCTTTACTAGAGCTAGGTGTGATGACACATACCTTTAATCCTAGCTCTCAGGAGTGAGAGGCAGATGGATCTCTATGAGTTCAAGGCCAGCTTGGTCTGCATAGTGAGATCAAGACCAGCCAATGCTACAAAGTGAGACCATGTCTCAAAGCAAAAAAAAAAAAAAAAAAAAAAAAAAACAAAAACAAAAACGACTAGAATACATTTTTACAAACATATTTCTCAATTTTTATTATTATCGAATGCACATGGGCCTCACCGCACATATCCCAATGGCATCTACTGGATCTTAGTGTTTGTATTGGGATCCTGTTCCTGGTCGACAACCATACCCTGGGTGATGTCCAACACAGATGGGGTGACAGTCACTTGTGCTGAGGTTTCCCAGGAGTATGCAAGTACTTCCTATATTAGTCCCTCCAGACATTCATTTACAGAACATGGAGGTCCTGAAGAGCAGTAGTCCACTGAGCTGCTACTGTGAAAGGAAATTTTGACATCTGTATGAAGTGGCTTTGTAGCCTCAACTTGTGACAAAATAATTGTCTTAAGAGGAAAGGAAATGGAAATAGAAAGGACTGGCTTGAGGGAGGGCAGTTGAAAGATACCCCCAGGGTTTCTAGTTCCATGAAAGTAAGACACCAGAGACAGATGGCCGTATGTCATTCTCAGACCTCCAGCCAGCCAAGCTTCCCAACATTGTAGTCCCACGTTAGACAGACAGACCCACCTGGTCAAGGGCATAGCTGGGTGATAGGTAGCTGTGATCACCATGGGAAACCAGCTCCCAGATGGTGAAGGTTGGCTTGGGGGCCAAGCCGAGCATGCTCAGCCCCAATCTCCAGTTCTCCCACTCATCTTGTGTGGGGAGGGCAGTGTACTGGAGGAGGCCCTCCTACAGACCCTGGGGAGGGAGTGTAAACACGGGAGATGTGTTCACACTGTGGAATAATGGCTGACAGGGTTTTGTTTAGGATTATGGTATATTGTTCATTGAGCCAAAAATGTTGTGGGCATCAAGGCATGGAACCCTGTTACAGCCTTTGATGTGGGCATTCTAAGGATAATTGCAGGTGCCACATAAAAAATGACTTTAAGAGACAATGTTCCTGTTGGCAGAACCTGCCCGTTTTCCTGGTTGACGGTTCCCAGCTTTTTGAACAAATGGAAATTACATGTGCATGAATGACCGAACTAATTTCCCCTCCCCCAAAGCATATGGCTAGAAGGAGCCCCACCCCCACCCCCGTCTGCTGCAGTGCCAGCATGCTATGCTGTGGAAGCAGCTTGGCCAGAGGTGGTGTCAACACAGGCAGTAAGCCAAGGAGGGGGCATGCTAATTAGCACTTAAGCAAAGCAAAACTACTTGTTTAATAGAGAAGCTAACTTGGCTTATGACTTGAAAAACTGTGAGGTTGTTTTGGTTTGGTTTTCCTAGTCATTTCTCTCCATG
Source organism: Rhizomys pruinosus (assembly GCA_009823505.1). Classification (NCBI taxonomy): domain Eukaryota; kingdom Metazoa; phylum Chordata; class Mammalia; order Rodentia; family Spalacidae; genus Rhizomys; species Rhizomys pruinosus. The sequence goes on from VZQC01012421.1 coordinate 3,328,093, forward strand.
TAGCCTAGGCTGGCCTTGAATTCATGTACCTCCCATGCTAGGACTATAGAAGCCTGTGCCACCATGCCCAGCCTGCTTGTGGACTATTTCTAGCTTATTTTTTTCTAGAAATTTTGAAGTTAGAATTTAAAGTCATTGTTTCAGCATATGACTATGATTTTATAATACTAGCAACAGAAGAATGTAATCTATTTTATTTATTTATTTATTTTTTTGGTCTTTTCGAGACAGGGTCTCCCTGTAGTCCCAGGTGTCCTGGAACTCACTCTGTAGACCAGGCTGGCCTTGAACTCACAAAGATCCGCCTGCCTCTGCCTCCCAAGTGCTAGGATTAAAGGCGTGCGCCACCACGCCCGGCTAGAATGTAATCTATTTTAAAATATCACAAAATCAAATTATGATTCACAATTACGTGCCAAAATATTTACCATAATTGCTCATGTTTATTACTTTAAGTGGGAGAAGAAATGACAGCATAACTATCCCAGCACATGTTAGACCAGAGCATAACTATCCCAGCACATGTTAGACCAGAGCATAACTATCCCAGCACATGTTAGACCAGAGCATAACTATCCCAGAACATGTTAGACCAGAGCATAACTATCCCAGCACATTTTAGACCAGAGCATAACTATCCCAGCACATGTTAGACCAGAGCATAACTATCCCAGCACATGTTAGACCAGAGCAGTTTAGGAGAAAGTGGAAAATTGAATGAGATCATTGTAGAAGTGTGTGTGTCTGTGTGCGCCTAATGATGTAGAAGGAAGTTGCCATTTGCATCTAGACTAGTTAGGTGACAAGGGCCAGGCATGGGAGGCAGAGGCAGGAGGATCTCTGTGAGTTCAAGGCCAGCCTGGTCTACATAGCGAGTTCCAGGACAGCCAGAGCTACAGGGAAACCTCTTCTCAAAAAGACCAAAAAAAAAAAAAAAAAAAAAAAAAAAATAGGTGACTGAGTGAATGAGCACCCAAGGAAAGCTTCCATTATGCAATCGTGATGTGAAGAGAGTGACTGTAAATTAACCCAGGAAGCAGAGACTTTAAGAATTTATTTGTCCCTAAATGGAGCTAAAAGCAGGCATCCTGTTCGGATTTCTCTAGGCTTGATCTGCCCCCTGGTGGATGAAGCAGGGTTCACTGCTTTCACAACATTCCAGCTAAATTTGAAGTCAAACTGTTCTGTCCTCAGCTCTTCAAATAAACATGTCTGAAAAAAATAAAAAAAAAAAAAAAAAAAAAAAAAAAAAAGCCTATTTGGAACTAGGCATGATTTTGGTGGTTCTGGTTTCTCTGTCTTAATGATGAAACCACAGTAGGCTGAGTTCCCCAGTGGTAATGTGGAGCCCTTTTTTGATCTGTTTCAAGGCTGTTGATGCTCTTAATCTCTACTTAAAAAAAAAAGTTTTTTAAAATTATTTGTATATGTGTGCCCAAAGAGGTTGAGTTTATGTGTACCATGCATAAGCATGTGCCAGGGAGGTCACAAGACATCAGGTTCCCAGGTGGTTATGAGCCACCTGCTATGGGTGCTGGAAAGCAAACCCAGGTCCTCTCCAAGAGCAGCAATGTCTCTTAACTACTGAGCCATCTCTCCAACCCTTGAAAGTCGTTTATTTTACCTTTTTATGTACATTTAAGTGGAAAAAAATCTCACTTGAGAATTTTTTTCCCTATGTAATTAATAAGGTCAGCATTTGATCGTGGTTGATCTGGTACATTTAACTTTTAGGTTTGTTTTTTTTTAATATACATTGAGCAAAAAATGGTTAGCTTTTCCTTTTTTTAAGTGTGGATAAGCTTAGAGCCAAGCCATATTGGTGATGTACAGTTTTAATCCAAGCACTTGGGAGACAAAGGCAGGAAGATCCCTGAGATCAAGGCCAGGCTTATCTACATGTACAGCAAGTTCCAGCCCTACTGGGGCTACAGGGAGACCCTGTCTCAAAAAAACGAAAATATATTATACAAGAGTGTATTAGTCACTTTTCTGTTGCATGATAAAACCACCATGAGCAAGGGAACTTATAAAAGGAAGAGTTTATTTGAGCTTACGATTGATGGTTCCAGGGAATCAGAGTCCATTGTGGTGGGAAGCATGGTATCTGGGGCTGGAGCAGCAAGCCGAGGGTCACATCTCGCAATGAGCACAGGAAGCAGAGAGAGCGACTGGAGACCGCAAGGCTTGTTAAACTCCCTAAGCCTGCCCCCAATAACGTACTTCCTCCAGCATGGCCACACCTTCTAAGACCTCCAAGGACAGTGCCACCAACTGGAGACAAAATGTCTGAATACGTAAAGCCTATGGGGGGACACTCTCATTCAAACCACCACAAGGAGTGTCAGAAGACAACAGTCACAACAAATTCACTTATAGATAAAACTTACGAACCTTCAGTCTATATCAGAGCATGAAGCTCCCCCCTGGGAAATAGCAGAGTAGAAGAGTTCGTGAGGTGGGAGCCAGGAGAGGGAACGGTGCGGCCATGGCTGATCAGCCAATCTCAGCTTATTTTTGAAATATTGAAGCGAGGGGCTTCCTTCTTACACTGACACAGATAAACTGGAATTTTCCTGTTTTCAGGAAAAACTAGTCAGATTCAGAATCTGTTTGCTCTAGCACAGCTTCCATTTGATTATGTAGCAATTAGCCTGAGTAACTCCATTTTGGCTTGAGCTAGTCTACAGAAGCTAGTATAGGGCTCAGTCCAAAACAATGGCCTCCCTCCTATGCAGCCACACACCTAGGACCATGTGTGTTAGATGGCCAGCCTGTATACCTCACAGTCAAAGGGCGAGTAATTCAGAGTGATTGTTGGTTCAGGAACTTTGTGTTTTGCATATTCAAAATGGGAGAAGCTTCTTTTCTGTCATGGAATGGTAACTGGGTACTTAGTCTTTGTGTCTAGAAGTGTAACGTGGGAGTGGTGAGCCAAACTCGTGGGCTAGGTTAGAAAGGTAGCCTGTGTGGCACAGGGTGTGCTCAGTTTAAACAGCGTTCGAAGGGCATGTGATGGGCAGGGAAGATCAGGACCTGGACCAAAATCTGTTGAACAGACTCCTGTATAATCCTCAGAGAATCCTCAGCAGTATTTCTGTGGAGAAACTGAGGCTAGGGCCTGGTGACTGACTTGCTACAGAGATGTTGGTTGTTTAGCAACAAACATAAGATTTGAATTTTAGTCCTGCTGACCAAACAGGATGCTCCTTCCTGTAGGACTTTGTTTGGCTTGCTAAGGACCTTTGGACTTCATTATTTACACAGTAGTTTCTCAAGTCTGCTACCAAACTAGGAAGTGACACAAATTATATTTGATCTGATTTATATTTTGAGAAAACAACTGTGTAGTTTTAGAATTTGATTAGGAAAGGGAATGTCTGATCAGCAGATACCAAAATGCTTGTCACAAAGCACATACCTGTTCTAGGCTTCATGAGTTAGACCACCCATGTCTCAGCTCTGCAACTCTGAACTTACAGTGTGAAAGTATACACAGCGTGCACAGATGGGAGGGTTGTGTTCCAATAAAACTTTATTTACAAGCAGGTAAGTAGTGTATCTGAGACATAAATTGGGTTACACGTATGGATCTTGAACACTACCAACACCAGCCCTGCACAGGGAGGGACTGTGCATGCACGTACCCTCTCCCACACCTGTCGGCTTGCCTGAGCATGGTGCTACCAGGATCTTTGAGGCTCACTGCCCCGGCTCGCTGATAATTTAACGTTACCATTCAGAAATCTCTAGCACGTTCCATCTTAGGCAGGGGTGGGGTGGGGGTGACCGTTTGGTTCCATGGTCTGATTAATCCACTCCCACCCCAAGCTGTCTAGATTTCTTCCTTAAAGCCCCGCCCTTCTGCAGTTCTTCCTTCTCTGACCACCCTGGCTCCCTGCTCATTTTCCTTGGCCTTTCCTTCTGACTTCCTCTGCTTTCCTTCTGACTTCCTCTGCTTTCCTTGTGACTTCCTCTGCCTTTCCTTCTGACTTCCTCTGCTTTCCTTCTGACTTCCTCTGCCTTTCCTTCTAACTTCCTCTGCTTTCCTTCTGACTTCCTCTGCCTTTCCTTCTGACTTCCTCTGCTTTCCTTCTGACTTCCTCTGCCTTTCCTTCTGACTTCCTCTGCCTTTCCTTCTGACTTCCTCTGCCTTTCCTTCTGACTTCCTCTGCTTTCCTTCTGACTTCCTCTGCCTTTCCTTCTGACTTCCTCTGCCTTTCCTTCTGACTTCCTCTGCCTTTCCTTCTGACTTCCTCTGCTTTCCTTCTGACTTCCTCTGCCTTTCCTTCTGACTTCCTCTGCCTTTCCTTCTGACTTCCTCTGCCTTTCCTTCTGACTTCCTCTGCTTTCCTTCTGACTTCCTCTGCCTTTCCTTCTGACTTCCTCTGCCTTTCCTTCTGACTTCCTCTCCTTTCCTTCTGACTTCCTCTGCCTTTCCTTCTGACTTCCTCTGCCTTTCCTTCTGACTTCCTCTGCCTTTCCTTCTGACTTCCTCTGCTTTCCTTCTGACTTCCTCTGCCTTTCCTTCTGACTTCCTCTACTTTCCTTCTGACTTCCTCTGCCTTTCCTTCTTACTTCCTCTGCCTTTCCTTCTGACTTCGTCTGCCTTTCCTTCTGACTTCCTCTGCCTTTCCTTCTGACTTCCTCTGCTTTCCTTCTGACTTCCTCTGCCTTTTCTTCTTTCACTCCCTAAATCTGTGTGTTCCCCACCAGCTTCTGTGAGCCCAATGTTACACTTCTCATGTACTCTACCCTAGACACTTCATGGGCGCCTCCATGGGTCCCATTCTTAGCCAGGACTGTCTGCCACCTTGTGCTAAGCCCGAGTTCCAGAAGATACTCTTTGTTCTAGAATTTTCTGTTTTGTTTTTTCCTTCACTAACTCAAAGTAAACTTACAGAGTCAAGTGTGCCAGTCTTAAGTACAGTTCAATGAATTTGGACATATGTGGGAACCTGTGTTAGCGACCAGACTGCCAGGCTGGTGAGCCCCCTGGGGCCCAGGTCATTACTGAGCCCCTGGCCAAGTCTGCCAGCCATCCACAGCTCTGGGAGCTTCTCCCCTCACCTCCACTGCCCCCCACCCTCCCCAACATTACCCTTCTGAGTTTGCCTCATTCTTTCCTTCTGTCCACCATGTCAGAAGAATTCTTCCTTCTTTCCTTCCTTCCTGCCCACTGTCCACCACTGTCAGAAGAATTCTTCAGAATCTTAAACCTGCCCTTGGCTCTCTTCTGCTTTAAAAGTGTCTTGTGATTTTTCTATTGTGTCTGCCCCAAATTCCCAATTGTCTCTGTGTGTGTGTGCGTGTGCATGCATGCGTGCGTGTGTGCGTTCATGCGTGCGTGCGTGCATGTGTGTGTGTGTGTGTATGTGTGTGTGTTATTTATTTTAGTTATTTCCAAGTCAGGGTCTCCCTGTGGAGGGTGGGCCAACCTAGAACTCTGGCTCCTCCTGCCGGTGCTTTCTGAGCCTGGGATCACAGCTGCGACCCTGTACCTGCCTCTCAACAGTAACACAGTCTACAAGGCCTCACAGTACTCTTTTCTTTTTCTTTCTTTCTTTCTTTCTTTCTTTCTTTCTTTCTTTCTTTCTTTCTTTCTTTCTTTCTTTCTTTCTTTTTCTTTCTCTTTCTTTCTTTCTTTCTTTCTTTCTTTCTTTCTTTCTTTCTTTCTTTCTTTCTTTCTTTCTTTCTTTCTTTCTTTCTTTCTTTCTTTCTTTCTTTCTTCCCCTTCTTTCTTTTTTCTTTTTCTTTTTCTTTTCTTCTTCAAAGTTTGGGGATCTTTCTTTATATGTTCTGGTTCTGGTTTGGTTTAAAAGCTATGGATTCATGGTTCCTGCAGATGGACATGTTTTGTTGAAGCCTGTGTTTCTACCTGTTTTCCAATTACCACCAAGGTATAGAACTGTAATTGCCATAGGCTAGGGAGAGCAAAGCAGAATTGTAGACAGCAGAGGAGGGAGACGGGCCAGGCGAAGGGCACCCCTACGAAGAGGCTTGTTTCCTTGATGCTTGCTTCTGGACATCTGACATATCTCTGAGTTTTAGTAATCTGTCACTACTTAAATTATTTTTACTCATTGTTTTGCTTATGTAACACTTCCACTTCCCAATATTTGACTAGTAGCTACTTTTCCTTTAGTGCAATCTGTATTAGTTGGTTTTTCATTGCTATAACAAAGTACTTGAGATAATGTATAAAGAGAAAAGGTTTATTTTGGCTCCCAGGTTTGGAGGTTCCAGTCCATGATTAGTTGCTCTGTTGCTTCAAGGCTCTGGTGAGATAGCACTTTAGGGTGGAAATGCATGGCTGAGCCAAACCATTCACCTAAGCGTGGGAAGCAAGAGATAAGAAAGAGCTGCACTGCAGATTTGAATGAGTGTTATATTGCTGGTCCTAAATGCAGCCAGGATTGAGAACCTCTGTTGAGAGCTCTACTAATTTCAAATTTTATTGCTGTCTCAACAGAGATGTACTTAAAGGAAATGTTTGAAGAGATAAGAAAACGCAAGGCTAGAGACTGACAGGCTTGGTGTCTGCAACCAGCCATACTCGTCCTGTGTCCTGTGTCCCTCACGTCTGTCCCAGCCCCCGTGGACACTGAATGCAGTGAGAGCTGTGGGTTTCTTTCCTGTGATCAAGGTTTTGATGCAGGTTTTAAAGTCCCCACCGTGCTGCTTGGCCTGGCTTTGTTATTCCAGGCTAAGTGATGTGTGTGACAAACTGCTCTCCTGTCTCAGTTGCAGAACACAAGTGGCTTACTGTACCACGTAGAGCTGGATCAGCCCTGAGGACACCCAGGTGACAGTGGACAACAGAGAGCCACACGGTGTGCAGGGGCACTAGGTGTGGAAGCGGCATTCATCTCTGATGATCATTTGTTGGTCTCATATGTTTAGCCCAGGGTGGCCTTGTTGGTCTCATGTGTTTAGCTCAGGGTGGCCTTGCTGATGTCATGTGTTTAGCTCAGGGTGGCCTTGTTGATCTCACGTGTTTAGCTCAGGGTGGCCTTGTTGGTCTCATGTGTTTAGCTTAGGGTAGCCTCAGTCTTACTATGTAGCCAAGGATGACCCTGAACTTCTGACCCTCCTGCCTCCGCTTCTGACTGTTAGGATTACAGATGTGCATAACTGAACCTGGTTTATATGGTGCTAGAGATCAAGCCTTGTGCACGGAACTGAGCCATATCCCCAGTCCCCTTTGTTTTTAAGATTCCAGTCAGCAGCGCCTGTGAGGTCAGTACATGTCTTTGAGATATGGAGCTATTTCCTTGGAGCTTTGCATCCTAGCTTGCGTCAACTCAGTCTTGCATGACTGTCCAGTGGCTGCCATGAGCTGGGCACTGGTCTAGGCTCGTACTGGGTGTGTAAAGAGGACTGCCTTGGAGAGGGAAGATTCCCGTTACTGAGAGAAGAAAGCCCTGCCAAAACTGGCCTGACTCAGAAACCTTTTATTTTCTCAAATAACAGAAAACAGGACAGTTTCTCGGTTGTGGAGTCATTCACTCCTGAGGGCTTGTCTCTGCCTTCCTTAGGCCTTGCTTTGTGGTATAGATTTGTAGGTATTTGTCTCTGCCCATCTCTTTTGGGTGTGGAGTCCTTGCCAGGAGCCCTCAGTACTCATGCCATGCATTTCTTTAGCTGGAATCATGACACTTCCCATGACACGTCCCATGCCCAAGTCTGATACTCAGAAGGGGGATGAGATGCCTGTGGTGCCCCAGGGCCAACAAAAGTTCTCTGAGTACCCCAGACACCTGGCCTGGCTTTAGGGGTGTCTGTCACCTGAGTTATTTCCTCCCCTTCTTACACATGCTTAATCATTCACCGTGTTCTGAGCACCGTTTGTCTCTCCTGATAGAGCCCCAGACCCTGAGGCTGCAGAGGACTCTTCTGGCAGCCAGTGTACCACCAAGCAGCGACCATCTGCTGTCTCGGATGGCTGGCCTTTGCTGTTACCCTTATAGTTTGTTTGACTTCTGAGTTTTGCCTTTGCTTCCTCTGTCCTTCCCAGGGTATCTGTCAAACATGATGGCTTATTCAAAATTCACTAGTCATCTCTCTCATCTCCATGCTTTTCTTCTCCATATCCAGTTGCATTATATGTCCGCAGGATCTGAGCACCCCAGGGCCAGGTAATAGGTATGGCTGAGGAGGTGGTTATAACTGATCTTCCTGAAGAGAACTTTCCTTCTAAAATGTTCTCTCCAGAGCCACATTCTTGGAGGTAACTCTAATGGATCCAGAAGACCCAGTGCCATGTGGCCTTCCTTGGCTTCCATGCTGTGCTTCTGCTCCATTATCATATTTCCCAGAATCCTCTTCTTTCTGCTGCTTGTCCAATGTTTCCCAGTAACTGAGATACTCTTTGCTTCTTTCACTGGCCCCCTCTGTGTGAAAGCTTGGTTCATTTTCCCTGTGGGTTCTAGGGATTGAACTCAGGTCATCAGGCTTGGCGGCAAACACCCTTAAGCACTGAGCCACCTTGCTGGCCCTAGAACAGGCATATGATCTCCTTTGTCTCCCTTGTCAGTGGTGATTGTGCTTTTGATTAAACTGGTTGTTTCAAGAATATGTGTATTTGGAAACCAACACTTTTGTGTTTTGTCTTTCAGTGGCGAAAGTGGAGCTGGGAAAACTGAAAGCACTAAATTGATCCTCAAGTTTCTCTCTGTCATCAGCCAACAGTCGTTGGACTTGTCCTTAAAGGAGAAGACTTCATGTGTTGAGCAGGCTATTCTTGAAAGCAGGTAACTCCTTGATTTTCTTGTTTCCAACAGATAGGGTTGGTTCTCTTCTGCTATGGAAGAGTTAAAAAGTACTCGGTTTCGTTTCTCTTTTTCTTGACTTTCCTGTCACAGTTCCTGAAGACATGGTCTCAGAATGCACCCAGCACTTTCTAGAACCCTCAGGAACAGTGGCTTGTGGAAGATGCTCCTGGCCTTTCCTTCTGTGGGTGGTGACTAAAGGTTCTGAGAAGCATAGGGTCCTCCCACTTTGGGCTTTGACTCCAGCTACCCGATTGTGACTAACCCAGGCAAACTTCACCCCAGCTGTCCTTGGTCAGAGGCCTTCGCATTCAGAGTGAGGAAGCCTCTCTCCAGAAGCCAGCCATGGGATGGCTCAATGTGAGCAGCTTACATGTCCAGAGCCTCAACCTGCTGATGTGCCTGGTGTCTGTTTTGTGCCTGGCAGAGTAATAGGAGCCAGTGGAGACTGCAGACGCTGGATTTGGACAGCCAGCCTGGTGTCAGGAGACCGTGGTTGATGCAGTATCTCGCAGCTTGTTTTGTTTTATTTTTCTTTTATGTGTATGAGTTCTGCCAGCATGCAAGGTGTACCACGTGTGTACAATCTCCATAGAAGCCAGAAGAGGGCACTGGATCCCCTGTAATTAGAGTTATAGATGGTTGTTAGCCACCATGTGGGTGCTGGGACTTGAACCCAGGTCCTCTGCAAGAGCAGCCAGTGCTTGTAACTGCTAAGCCATCTCTCTAGCCCCATTTGTTTTTTAACTGGACAAGATGTGGCTCAGTAGGAGAACAGTCACTTAGCATGGTTCAGACTTAGCACTTGTGAGGCCTGGGGTATTTGCACATGCTTGCACACACATTAAATACTTAACTTTTAAAACTGTAGTTAAAGGGGCTGGAGCGATGGCCTAGCGGTTAAGAGCGCCGACTGCTCTTGCAGAGGACCCAGGTTCAATCCCCAGCACCCACATGGCGGCTGAGAACCATCTTTAACTCCAGCTCCAGGGGAATCCGACACCCTCTTCTGACCTCCATGGCATTGCACAACACGGGTGCACACACCTACATGCAGACAGTACATTCATACACATAATAAATAAATTTAAAAAATTTAAAAAGAAAAAACAACAAAAAAAAAAACTGTAGTTAAATATTTATGTCTCTAAATTTCAGCCAGTTTTCAGCATGCAGCTCAGTTGCGTTAACCACATCCTCATTTCTGTGCAGCCGTCGGTCTTCAGACCTTCCTTGTCAGTAGTTCCATTGGGACCTTGCCATGGTCACTTGTGTTGTTTCTGGCTGCTTTTGAGCTACAGTGGCAGCACTGAGTCATTTCACTAGGGACCACATGCTCTGCAAAGCCTAGAACACTCACTATCTGGTCCTGCACTGAGGATGTTTGCTGACCCCTGGTCTAATCCGACTTTATTTAACAACTGGAAATGATCCAGAGATGTTAAACAGATTGCCTTCAGGCTGCACAGCAAGGACTTTCCAAGACAGGGGCTTTTTAGCTCTTAGATGTGCTCATGGGCTTTTCTATGCAGCTCCTGGGCTGTGAGTGTCAGCCAAGGTCATCTGTGCAGGTCTGAGCCTCAGGGTCCACTTAGCTGCTGAGCATCCTTTACCAGCCCGAGCTGCATCTTCCTTCTCATTAAGCAGGTATTCAGGATAACCTGTTCCAGCAAGCGTTAGAACATCCAGCTCTTCTTAAATAAACAGAGCCACCCCGGGCCCCTTGGTTGCAGAGTTTCCTTGTGTTTGTGTGTGTTAGCATTTGTGAGACGTGTGCGAGCTTTCTTCGCCCTGCCCTGATTAATGCTCTCTGCTGTCTCTACCCCCTTCACAGCCCCATCATGGAAGCATTTGGCAATGCCAAGACGGTGTACAACAACAACTCCAGTCGTTTTGGGAAGTTTGTGCAGCTGAGCATCTGTCAGAAGGGGAACATTCAGGGCGGAAGGATTGTAGATTGTATCCTGGTTCACGTAGCATTGTTTTCATCTTAGCATTGGCTGTCCGTGAACCCCACAAGAACATGAAGTTTTTCTTTCTCTGCTTCAAGCTCATTTTTCCTCTAATATTATTATATTCAACCTGTTATTCATTCTATAAGACAAATGACCATTTTTCCTTTGGAAATATCTGATATTATGTCTGGAATCATCATTTTATTAGTTTTCTGCTGATGGAACAGAGGACCCAACTGGGTATTTTGATTTTGTTTTTAAATAGATTTATTTTGGCTTGCAGTTTTGGAGGCTGAAAATTTCAGGTCAGTCTTTGTGCAGACTCTGGTGTGGGCTCTCTGTCCAGACTCTGTTGTGGGCTCTCTGTCCAGACTCTGGTGTGGGCTCTCTGTGCAGACTCTGGTGTGGGCTCTCTGTGCAGACTCTGGTGTGGGCTCTCTGTCCAGGCTCTGGCGTGGGCTCTCTGTGCAGACTCTGGTGTGGGCTCTCTGTCCAGACTCTGGTGTGGGCTCTCTGTGCAGACTCTGGCGTGGGCTCTCTGTGCAGACTCTGGCGTGGGCTCTCTGTGCAGACTCTGGCGTGGGCTCTCTGTGCAGACTCTGGCGTGGGCTGTCTGTGCAGACTCTGGCGTGGGTTCTCTGTGCAGACTCTGGCGTGGGCTGTCTGTGCAGACTCTGGCGTGGGTTCTCTGTGCAGACTCTGGCGTGGGCTCTCTGTGCAGACTCTGGCGTGGGCTCTCTGTGCAGACTCTGGCGTGGGCTCTCTGTGCAGACTCTGGCGTGGGCTGTCTGTGCAGACTCTGGCGTGGGTTCTCTGTGCAGACTCTGGCGTGGGCTCTCTGTGCAGACTCTGGCGTGGGCTCTCTGTGCAGACTCTGGCGTGGGCTCTCTGTGCAGACTCTGGCGTGGGCTCTCTGTGCAGACTCTGGCGTGGGCTCTCTGTGCAGACTCTGGCGTGGGCTCTCTGTGCAGACTCTGGCGTGGGCTGTCTGTGCAGACTCTGGCGTGGGTTCTCTGTGCAGACTCTGGCGTGGGCTCTCTGTGCAGACTCTGGCGTGGGCTCTCTGTGCAGACTCTGGCGTGGGCTCTCTGTGCAGACTCTGGCGTGGGCTGTCTGTGCAGACTCTGGCGTGGGTTCTCTGTGCAGACTCTGGCGTGGGCTCTCTGTGCAGACTCTGGCGTGGGCTCTCTGTGCAGACTCTGGCGTGGGCTCTCTGTGCAGACTCTGGCGTGGGCTGTCTGTGCAGACTCTGGCGTGGGCTGTCTGTGCAGACTCTGGCGTGGGCTGTCTGTGCAGACTCTGGCGTGGGTTCTCTGTGCAGACTCTGGCGTGGGCTCTCTGCAGACTCTGGCGTGGGCTCTCTGTGCAGACTCTGGCGTGGGCTCTCTGTGCAGACTCTGGCATGGGCTCTCTGTGCAGACTCTGGCGTGGGCTCTCTGTCCAGACTCTGGTGTGGGCTCTCTGGTTCCATGGTAGCATGGTGGATGGCATCACGGAGTGAACATCTGTGATGTAGCATGACAGAAAGTAAGAGAGAGGCAGGGCAGCTTACCAAGGCTCCTAACAGCCCATCCTCACGAGAACTGATAAGTCTATAACCCTGACACTTCCCAGTGGGCCCCATGTCATATAAGTCTTCTGTCATCCCTTAACACCCAGACCAAGGGCTGTCTTTGGGGATACACTCAAACCATGTCCACACTGTACCTTCCATCAAGCATCAGTCTGCTTGAGAAGTCCCATCAGGTGGTTTGGCACCTGCTAGGGCACCATGTGTCATTGGAATTGGATTCAGGCGAAGCCTTTGCTTCATTTGGTATATCTGGGCACTGGAATACTGATGTCAGAACACTAGGCCGTAGCCTTGTGGGATGAAGCGCGGCACAGTGGAGACTAATCTGTTCGCATGTCTTTGTTCTGTTCCTTGACTGACAATTGCTTTTCACATGAAGATTTATTAGAAAAAGTAAGTAACCACGATTTAATATACATTTTTTCCCTGCAATGACAATTTTCAGGAATTAATTGGTTGTATTAATTAAGCAGTGGGAACACTCTTTACTATCAGTTTGGTTTCTCTCCACAGAACCGAGTAGTAAGGCAGAATCCTGGGGAGAGGAACTATCACATATTCTACGCACTGCTGGCAGGGCTGGAGCAGGGGGAGAGAGGTGAGCAGGTGGCAGCAGGCTGCTGGCTGGCAGCTTGGCCACTTAGAACATCTCGGGACGTGTCTGGGGTGGTCTCGGTTTCCACATATTGTAGTGGAATGTGTACTGTAAGATGCTGAGCTCACCTTAGGGTCAGACTGGTATAGAGAGAAAATTACCAGCAGAGAAATCTCAAATCATTTGTTTGTTTGCAGTCTTCCTACATTTTTAATTTAATGAATATTTGTGAAAAATAGTGCTTTGTAGTTGCTTTTCCTCTGTGTGTATGTCTCTGTGTGTATGACCATATATGTATGTGTATGACCATATATGTATGTGTGTGCAGGCCACTGTGGTGCGACCGTATATGTATGTGTATGACCATATATGTATGTGTGTGCAGACCACTGTGGTGCGACCGTATATGTATGTGTGTGACCATATATGTATGTGTGTACAGGCAACTGTGATGCGACCGTATATGTATGTGTGTGACCATATATGTATGTGTGTACAGGCAACTGTGATGCGACCGTATATGTATGTGTATGACCATATATGTATGTGTGTACAGGCAACTGTGATGCAGCCGTATATGTATGTGTATGACCATATATGTATGTGTGTACAGGCCACTGTGGTGCTTGGTCCAGAGCCCAGGGGTTGACATCAAGTTTCTTCCTCAGTTGTCATTTGTCTCCTCCTAACTTTCTGAGGCAGGGCTGCTCAACCTGGAGCTTGCTGTTTAATCAGTACTGGCTGGCCAGACGTCCCCAGCAATTCTCCTGCCTCTGTCTCCCCAGTGCTGAAATTAAGCCTTTTTTTTTTTTTTTTTTTTTTTTTTGGTTTTTTGTTTTTTTGAGAGGGTCTCCCTGTAGAGCTGGCCTGGAACTCACTACTGTATAGACCAGGCTGGCCTCTTTGAACTCACAGAGATCAGCCTGCCTCTGCTCCCAATGCTAGGATTAAAGGCGGTGCGCCACCACGCCCGGCATCTAAGCTTGTTATGCATTCTGGGGGATGAACTAGGCTGCTTGATCAGCACCCACTTGATGAGCCATCTCCCAGCCCAACACTCTTAACTGATGAACCATCTCTTCTCTCCCCTGCGTTTTACTTTTTTAATCCTCACCTAAATAAAACTAATTTCTAAATGTTTGCTTTTATTTTTTTGTAGCAGTATATGACAGGGTACATGATATGGGGGGGCTTGGGACAGGTGCAGATGGGGGAGGTGGTCTAAATATGATTAAAATGATATAAAATGCACAAAAGTTTCAATAAAAAATATAATTTCAACAAAAAAGAGAGAGATTGAACTTATACATTTTAAGCAGGTGCTTTACTACCACTTAACTATTTCAGCACTAAATATTTGGCTTTAAAAAATAAAAACAATAGAACAATATCCTCATTAATTTGTTTTTCTAAAATCCCATTTACTTTAATTAAATTGTTCTTTTTTTCCCCCTCAATCACTATAAGAGAAATTTGTTAGTATCTTAATATATGACTGTTTGGGGTATAGAATTATGTGTATGTTTCATTTATCAAAACCAGAATGTAGTTCCTAGCATAAATTAAATAAGTTTATAAATAGATAAATAGATAAAATTACAGAGTGAACTGTTCTGAAATTTGTCTGTAATGACCAGCTACATTACATTTTTCTTTTCTTTCTGTAGAGGAATTTATTTATCTGTACAGAAAACTACCATTACTTGAATCAATGTGGATGTATAGAAGACAAGGACACAACCAATGACCCGGAAATCCTTTAGAGAAAGTTTTAAGTTACTTTTAGTTTTCTTTCTACGATTCTGTTTTCTCTCCTAAAAACATTTTTTAAAATGTTTCTCATTATTTTAATGGAAATTGGAGCTAGAGCGATGGCTCACAGTTAAGAGCAGTGGTTGCTCTTGCCAGAGACAAGGCTTGATTCCCACCCACTTGAGACTTTTTTCCTACAGTCATTTCCTAAACAGTACCAAATAACAACTATATATCTATGTATAGATATATAGATATATAGTTATCATAACTATATATATTTTTCTATATAGTTTACATATATAGTATTGGGTATTACAACTGATCTGAGATAAAGTATTCAGAAGATATGCATAGGCTATATGCACTTTTATTTTATTTTAATTTTTGTCTTTTTGAGACGGGGTCTCTCTATAGCCCCAGCTGGCCTGGAACTCACTATATCGACCAGGATGGGCTTAACTCACAGAGATCTGCTCTGCCTCTGCTTCCCAACGCTGGGATTAAAGCTGTGTGCCACCCATACCTGGTTTGTTTTTTTTAATATTATTATTTTATGTGTATGAGTGTTATGCCTGCATGCATTAAGTTGCACTCACATTATGCAATGCCCACAGAGGTCAGAAGAGGGCGTGTTTGATCCCCTGGAAACTGGAGTTAAGAACAGTTGTTAGTCACCATGTGCGTGTTAGGACCTAAACCTGGTTCCTCTGCACAGCAGCCGCAGTGCTCTTAACTGCTGAGCCACTCTCTCCAAGCCCCTATATTATTTCACCTTTCATCTATAAACGGGATTTGAACATTTTTCGATTGCAAGGGCTAAAGGGGGCCTAGAACCAGTTCCCTGTGACTACCAGGAATACCTTACTTACTCTTAACTTTACATGGACCCTATCAGATCATTAATATGGCATCCCTTATTTAGAGGCTCTGAGCCCACCCTTCCCATACTTTACAGAGCCAGGGTCCAGTGATGCAAATCCTAGATGAAACTGCCAGGCAGGGTCCTTCACTGTGTTCAATGGACTCTGACTTGTCTTTGTAAGTTGTTTACATCAAAATTCCCTTCATTCAGTGTATGGTGCATTCAGCAATAGGATCTTACTCACCATCCAGCTCTGTTGTGCAGCCAAGATCAGTGGCACTATCCTGTGTTTTGGGAGACCTCTAAGGTCTCTCTGGCCAACAGTTAACTCAGAGAGAGTAATGTCATATACAATAAAATAAGTTTACAATGAATATAAATCATACATAATTACTCCACATCTCATGTGTATAATCTGGATCTAAACTGAAAATGGATTCACTCCAAGCATGATGGTTCACAGCGCTTGCATCTTGACTTGGGAGGCTGATGAGGCAGGGGATCTGCTACATGAGTTCTAGGCCCAGCCTAAGCTAACAGAGTAAGACACTATTACAACAAAGGATAACAAAGCAAAGGGGAAAGAACATGCTACAGAAACATTAGAAAACTCATAAAACAGAATTATGCCAGTAACGTGCATTCATCTTTGTCTTCGCGTTAAAAGTCACACAGTCTTCTAATATCTCTAGTATAATGTTGTAATGTCCCTTCTTTGTCTTCCATGTGTGACTATCTCTACCTCTACCACTACCACCAATCTATCTATAATATCTTCTAGTATAATAGTGTGAATCGTCCCTGTCTCTTGTCTTCCTTGTGTGTCTGTCTCTACCTCTACCACTTACCACCAATGCTTTCTAATATCTTCTAGTTATATGTGTAATGTCCCTGTCTTTTGTCTTACCTGTGTGGGACATGTCTCGACCTCTACCTGTACCACCAATCTTTTCTAATAACTCTTCTCTAGTATAATGTGTAATGTCCCTGTCTTTGTCTTCCTGTGTGACTGTCTCTACCTCTACCACTACCACCAACTCTTCTAATATTCCTCTAGGTATAATTGTGTAACTGTCCCCTGTCTACTTCCTGTGTGACTGTCTCTACCTCTACCATCTACCACCAGTCTTCTATATCTCTCTAGTATGATGTTGTAATGTCCCTGTCTTTGTCTTCCTGTGTGACTATCTCTACCTCTACCACTAACCACCCAATCTTCTCAAATCTTCTGAGTATAATGTCTGTAATGTCCCTGTCTTTGTCTTCCTGTTGTGACGTCCATCTCTACCCTCTACCACTTACCAACCCATTCTTCTTAATTTATCTTCTATGTATGATGGTGTAATGTCCCTGTCCTTATCTGTCTTCCTGTGTGACTGTGTCAAACTCATACCACCATTCTGTCAATTGCCAGTGCTTAGGGGACCAAACCTGGGGCATTCACACATACCAGGCAAGTGCTTTGCCCAGCCGAGCTACGCCCTCCTGCAGACAACAGCACTCTTTAGTTGCTGTATGTACTTTAGACATAGAGTATTTGGCTTGCCTAAATTAGGTTTGGTGAATTGGGTTTTTCTCTTTTTTTTACTTTTAATTTAATTTTTAATTTATTTCTGTATGTGTATAATGTACTGTCTGCATGCAGGTTGTGTGCACCGTGCGTTGGAGCGCGAGTTCAGAGTCTCCCTGGAACTGGAGTTTCTCCTGGAATTGGAGTTTCAAACGGTTCTCGGCCGCCATGTGGTGCTGGGGATCGAACCTGGGTCCTCTGTAAGAGCGGTCGGCACTCTTAACCTCTACCATCTCCTCCAGCCCCAGTTTTTATTTTAAGGTATAACTGCCACTCTCCATATCTCTGGAGTCTCACAGCTCTGAAATGATGAAATTACTCTTTGTATTGATCAGAAAATATTTTCCTAAAGAAGAAAAAAGTTGCATCCACATTAAATGTGTCTAGGTGTTTTCCTTACTGCTGTTCTATAAGACACGGATATATATTTGAGGACTGATTACAGGTGCACCACCCATGTTTGGTATGTACAAGCAGTCTGAGGTGATGGAAACAGGAGAGCCAAGTATGGTAGCAAATACCAGGAATCCCGCCTGGGGAGGGTGAGGCAGGAGACTGTTACAATTTGAAGGCAAGCCTGAGATAATTAGTGAGTTCAAGGCCAGGCTGGGATAAATAGTGAACAATTGCTTGTTACAAATAAAAGTATGCAGGAAGATTGTATAAGCCCTGTACAATTACCGTATGATTTATTTACAGGACTTGCTTCGTTGAGGTTTTGTGTAATTTTTTCCCAGGGTGCCCAGAACCAGCGTCTCACAGGCTCAGCTGTATTTAAGGTGTCCTTATTTTGATCTCTTAGACTTTCTTTTTTTTCGCAGTTTATTTCTTCCTACCTTTGTTGAAAAAGCATGAGTTAGAATAAGTACTCCTTAGTTTGAAGGATAGGGCTTGTCTCCGAAAGTTCTTTTTTCTATTTTTGCTCTTTTTGAAGCTGACCTAAGAACAATTAATTTGTGAAAAAGGCATGTTCATGGGACAGACAAGGCAGGTAATCATCCGGGTCCAGTTGTGCAGCAGGCCCCAGGCCCACTGAGCTGAGGCCACCCGGGTGCACTTGGCTGTGAGGCCCTCCTGCCTCCTCTGATGCCTTGGACGCTGTTCCTCCGTCTTCCTCTTGAGGCATCATTTTCCCACATAAAACTGCTCCCTTCTGTCCCTCATAGTCAGCCTTGGGAGCTGATCTTAGTCCCTGTAATTTCTGGCTTTGTTGTTGCATTGAGATGAAAGGTTTTGGCATTTGATCTTCTGACAAGTAGTCATCTAAAAAGGCAGGGAAATTTCAATATGAAATTGACATTATATTCCCAACTACTGTATTCTAGTTACATATTCTCTTCATAGGTACACCTGGGGCCTCAAATGTTTAATTTACAGTTGCTTTTCACTGTTGGCCTGCTGGAAGTGTCAGTGAGAACTTAGGGGATGCTTAGTAAGATCACAAACATGACATTTTGCTATTACTATTTAACCATTTCATGTAATTCTGGAAGCTCTAAACAGTGCTTCCAAAAAAAGAAACAAAAGCCCAGTGGGTGGTTGACACTTTATTTTTTTAATATTTTATTTATTATTTTTCGATTTCTTTTTAATTTTATTTTTTTTAGTGTTGATGTAGGCAAGTGTACCAGTGTTGTGGCATGCCCTCGGATGTCAGAAGAGGTGTCAGAGTAACCCGAACTGGAGTAAAGACGTTTCAGCTGCCATGTTCGGTTCTGTTGGGAATCGAACCAGGTTCCTCTTCAGAGCCCCCTCAGTAGTCAGCTCTCTTAACACTACGAACCTCTCTCCAGCCCTATTATTTTTTTGTGTCTGAACGCTATGTCTGCATGTAGGTGGGTGCACCCGTGTCATGCCAGCCACAGAGTCAGGAAGAGGGATTCAGATTCCTGGAACTGTAGTAATGGACAGTTCTTCTTAGCCGCTCTGTGGCATGGAAAATCGGAACATGGGTCCTCAGTAAGAGCACTCGGTGCTCTTACCCACCTGAGCATCTCTTCAGCCCAGTGCACACTTTTAATCCAGCAAGTAGATTCTTTGAGTTCACGACCAACTCGAGTTGGTTCAGGCAATCCTGGGGCTACATAGGTAAACCTCGTCTCAAAACACAAAACAAAAGAAGGCAAACAAAACCAAACAAACAAAACAATATTGCANTTTTCGGTTCGGCAGGCACTTGCTCTCCCCAGCCCCCCTCTGTCGCGGCCGATGGAGTGAAGATCTCCGGTGGCGAGGAAGCTAGAGAGGGTGGTCTTCACCAGCCACCTCTCTACGACCCCCGCACTCCCCTAAACGGCAACCATTTAACAACTTTCAAAAGCAGCCAGGTGTGGTGGTGCACGCCTTTAATTCCAGAACTTGGGAGGCAGAGGCAGATGGACCTCTGTGAGTTCAAAGCCAGCCTGGTCTACATAGCGAGTTCTAGGCCAGCTGGGGCTACAGGAAGACCCTTCTCAAAAAGACCAAAAAAAAAAAAAAAAAAAAAACAAAACCTTTAAAAATTTTTTTATTGTTTTATATATAAGCATATATATAACACGTTGTATCTGATTGTGTGCACCTGTGTGAGGGTGCACGTTTGATGCACAGCTATTTTAAACTAAGCACAATAGAAATAAAGATAAATAACATGGTCTTGTATTGATTTCACCATTGGTTTAACCTTTAGCAAATAGTAAAATGTTCTCCTCCAAAGTTATCTTTTATTCTCTTGACATTAATACAGAATAAATAAAACTTTTTTTTTTTTTTTTTTTTTCTTTTTTTAAATTTATTTTTGGTATGTGTATGAATGTACTGTCTGCATGAGGTTGCATGCCGCATCCGTAGAGGGTGTCAGATTCTCCTGGAACTGGAGTTCTCCTGGAATTGGAGTTTCAAACGGTTCTCGGCCGCCATGTGGCTGCTAGGGATCGAACCTGGGTCCTCTGTAAGAGCGGTCAGAGCTCTTAACCTCTAGACCATCTCTCCAGCCCTATCTTGCTTTTTCAATACTAAGGTTTGAATGTAGGGCTTTGCACAGGATAGACAAGTGCTCTACTACTGAGCTACATTCCAAGCCTTTAATTTTTCAAAAAAGTTTGAAATTGGGAGGGGCTCACTAAGCTATACAGGGTAGTCTTGAACTCACTGTGTACCCAGGCAACTTCAAACTTCTGACTTCTGCCTCAGTCTCCTAGTATCTAGGACTACAGGCCTGGGCCACCAGGCCTGGCTAAAGTTTTACACTTGAATTTATAGGCTAAGAAAGAGAAGAGAAGGAGTAGGACACTTCTGACACCTTAGCTGTGAGGTGAAATAGCCAATCAGCTTTTCCCTGTATGAAGACACGACCATGGGATCCTCCATGTACTCCAGTCTCACTGTTTCCCACGCCTAGAGAAAGAAGGAAAAATACTGCATTTGACTTTGAGTCATTATCATCGACAGTGAATGTATAAAAGGGAATTTATTATTTAACTTGTATAGTTACATAGTCAAAATGGTACTAGAATACTTCAAAATTCAGGATATACTGATGTGATGAACTTATTTTGGTGTGAAAATTATTATACTAATATTTAAGGACTCAAAGCACAATTTAACTCAAACTTTTAAAATTTCCAGAAAGCCAGGTGTGGTGCTGCACAGCTGTAACCCAGCACACAGAGGTGCAGGCAGGAAGCTCATCTGTAACCCAGCATGCAGAGGTGCAGGCAGGAAGCTCATCTGTAACCCAGCACACAGAGGTGCAGGCAGGAAGCACAGCTGTAACCCAGCACGCAGAGGTGCAGGCAGGAAGCACAGCTGTAACCCAGCACGCAGAGGTGCAGGCAGGAAGCACAGCTGTAACCCAGCACACAGAGGTGCAGGCAGGAAGCACAGCTGTAACCCAGCACGCAGAGGTGCAGGCAGGAAGCTCATCTGTAACCCAGCACGCAGAGGTGCAGGCAGGAAGCTCATCTGTAACCCAGCAAGCAGAGGTGCAGGCAGGAAGCACAGCTGTAACCCAGCACGCAGAGGTGCAGGCAGGAAGCACAGCTGTAACCCAGCACGCAGAGGTGCAGGCAGGAAACATAGCTGTAATCCAGCACGCAGAGGTGCAGGCAGGAAGCACAGCTGTAACCCAGCACGCAGAGGTGCAGGCAGGAAGCTAATCTGTAACCCAGCACACAGAGGTGCAGGCAGGAAGCACAGCTGTAACCCAGCATGCAGAGGTGCAGGCAGGAAGCACATCTGTAACCCAGCACGCAGAGGTGCAGGCAGGAAGCACAGCTGTAACCCAGCACGCAGAGGTGCAGGCAGGAAGCTCAGCTGTAACCCAGCACGCAGAGGTGCAGGCAGGAAGCACAGCTGTAACCCAGCACGCAGAGGTGCAGGCAGGAAGCACAGCTGTAACCAGCACGCAGAGGTGCAGGCAGGAAGCACAGCTGTAACCCAGCACGCAGAGGGCAGGCAGGAAGCACAGCTGTAACCCAGCACGCAGAGTGCAGGCAGGAAGCACAGTTAACCCAGCACCAGAGGTGCAGGCAGGAAGCCAGCTGTAACCCAGCATGCAGAGGTGCAGGCAGGAAGCACAGCTGAACCCAGCACGCAGAGGTGCAGCAGGAAGCTCACTGTAACCCAGCACGCAGAGGTGCAGGCAGGAGGCACAGCTGTAACCCAGCACGCAGAGGTGAGGCAGGAAGCACACTGCCTGAGGCCAGTCTGGGCTGCACAGTGAGTCTGAGGCCACCTGTGTAACATGTATCATGAGAACTACTCCCCGCCCTTTTGTTTTCTTGAGATAGGGTCTCATTATATATCCCCGGCTGGCCTGAAACTCACTATGTAGACCAGGATGGTCTCAAACTCAGAGATCCACTTTCCCCTGCCTCAAGTGTGGGAATTAAAGGCATGTGACACCAGGCCCAGCCACTTTGGTTTTTGAGACAGTCTTGCTATGGAGTTAGTCTGGCCTTATATTTATAAAGCTCCTGTCAAACTCTCTGGAGATTACAGGTATGTGCCACCATACCTAACCCTTATTTTAAAAAAAATGTTATTTTTTATGTATATGAGTGTTTTGAATGCATGTATGTAAGTGTACCTCTATCATGCAGTGCTCAGAGAATCCAGAAGAGGGCATTGGACCCCCTGGAGCTGGAGTTAAGAACAGTGTTAGTCACCACCTGGTGCTAAGAATCCACCTGGGTGCACGGCAGTGCTCTTAACTGCTGAGCCATCTCTCCAGTCCATATCTTCTCAATAAATTTTGTGTTTTTTTTTTTTTTTGGTTTTTTGTTTGTTTGTTTGTTTCCCTGTAGCTCCAGCTTTCTTGGAACTCACTGTATAGACCAGGCTGGCCTTGAACTCACAGAGATCAGCCTGCCTCTGCTTCCCAAGTGCTAGGATTAAAGGCGTGCGCTACCACGCCCCGGCTATAAGCTTGTTTATATGCATTCTGGGGACTGAACTTAGGCTGCTTGATCAGCACCCACTTGATTGAGCCATCTCCCAGCCCAACACTCTTAACTGATGAACCATCTCTTCTCTCCCCTGGTTTTACTTTTAATCCTCACCTAAATAAAACTAATTTCTAAATGTTTGCTTTTATTTTTTTGTAGCAGTATATGACAGGGTACATGATATGGGGGGGCTTGGGACAGGTGCAGATGGGGGAGTGGTCTAAATATGATTAAAATGAATAAAATGCACAAAAGTTTCAATAAAAATATATATTTCAACAAAAAAGAGAGAGATTGAACTTATACATTTTAAGCAGGTGCTTTACTACCACTTAACTATTTCAGCACTAAATATTTGGCTTTAAAAATAAAACAATAGAACAATATCCTCATTAATTTGTTTTTCTAAAATCCCATTTACTTTAATTAAATTGTTCTTTTTTTCCCCCTCAATCACTATAAGAGAAATTTGTTAGTATCTTAATATATGACTGTTTGGGGTATAGAATTATGTGTATGTTTCATTTATCAAAACCAGAATGTAGTTCCTAGCATAAATTAAATAAGTTTATAAATAGATAAATAGATAAAATTACAGAGTGAACTGTTCTGAAATTTGTCTGTCATGACCAGCTGACATTACATTTTTCTTTTTCTTTCTGTAGAGGAATTTTATTTATCTGTACCAGAAAACTACCATTACTTGAATCAATCTGGATGTATAGAAGACAAGACAACCAATGACCGGGAATCCTTTAGAGAAGTTATTGTAAGTTACTTTTTAGTTTTCTCCTTCCTACGATTCTGTTTTCTGTTCTAAAACATTTTTAAAATGTTTCTCTATTTTTAATGGAAATGGAGCTAGAGAGATGGCTCAGCAGTTAAGAGCAGTGGTTGCTCTTGCAGAGGACCAGGGTTTGATTCCCACCCACTTGAGACTTTTTTCCTACAGTCATTTCCTAAACAGTACCAAATAACAACTATATATCTATGTATAGATATATAGATATATAGTTATCTAACTATATATATTTTTATATATAGTTACATATATAGTATTGGGTATTACAACTGATCTGAGATAAAGTATTCAGAAGATATGCATAGGCTATATGCACTTTTATTTTATTTTATTTTTTGTCTTTTTGAGACAGGGTCTCTCTATAGCCCCAGCTGGCCTGGAACTCACTATATAGACCAGGATGGCCTTGAACTCACAGAGATCTGCCTGCCTCTGCTTCCCAAGCGCTGGGATTAAAGCTGTGTGCCACCATACCTGGTTTGTTTTTTTTAATATTTTATTTATTTTATGTGTATGAGTGTTATGCCTGCATGCATTTAAGTGCACTCACATTATGCAATGCCCACAGAGGTCAGAAGAGGGTGTTTGATCCCCTGAAACTGGGGTTAAGAACAGTTGTTAGTCACCAGGTGCGTGTTAGGACCTAAACCTGGTTCCTCTGCAACAGCAGCCGGTGCTCTTAACTGCTGAGCCATCTCTCCAGCCCCTTATATTCACCTTTATATAAGGGATTTGAACATTTTTCGATTGCAAGGGCTAAAGGGGGCCTAGAACCAGTTCCCTGTGACTACCAGGAATACCTTACTTACTCTTAACTTTACATGGACCCTATCAGATCATTAATATGGCATCCCTTATTTAGAGGCTCTGAGCCCACCCTTCCCATACTTTACAGAGCCAGGGTCCAGTGATGCAAATCCTAGATGAAACTGCCAGGCAGGGTCCTTCCTGTGTTCAATGGACCTCTGACTTGTCTTTGTAAGTTGTTACATCAAAAATTCCCTATCATTCAGTGTATGGTGCATTCAGCAATAGGATCTTACTCACCATCCAGCTCTGTTGTGCAGCCAAGATCAGTGGCACTATCCTGTGTTTTGGGAGACCTCTAAGGTCTCTCTGGCCAACAGTTAACTCAGAGAGAGTAATGTCATATACAATAAAATAAGTTTACAATGAATATAAATCATACATAATTACTCCACATCTCATGTGTATAATCTGGATCTAAACTGAAAATGGATTCACTCCAAGCATGATGGTTCACACCTGCAATCCTGCACTTGGGAGGCTGAGGCAGGAGGATTGCCATGAGTTCTAGGCCAGCCTAAGCTACAGAGTAAGACACTATATCAAAAGAAAACAAAGCAAAGGGGAAAAATGCATACAGAAAATGAAACTCAAAACAGATTAGCCAGTAACGTGACCATCATCTTTGTTCTTCGGTTAAAAGTCACACAGTCTTCTAATATCTTCTAGTATAATGTGTAATGTCCCTGTCTTTGTCTTCCTGTGTGACTATCTCTACCTCTACCACTACCACCAATCTTCTAATATCTTCTAGTATAATGTGTAATGTCCCTGTCTTTGTCTTCCTGTGTGACTGTCTCTACCTCTACCACTACCACCAGTCTTCTAATATCTTCTAGTATGATGTGTAATGTCCCTGTCTTTGTCTTCCTGTGTGACTGTGTCAACCTCTACCACCATTTCTGTTCATTGCCAGTGCTAGGGACCAAACCTGGGGCTTCACACATACCAGGCAAGTGCTTTGCCACCGAGCTACGCCCTCCTGCAGACAACAGCACTCTTTGTTGTGTATGTACTTTAGACATAGAGTATTTGGCTTGCCTAAATTAGGTTTGGTGAATTGGGTTTTTCTCTTTTTTTTTAATTTTTAATTTAATTTTATTTATTTCTGTATGTGTATCAATGTACTGTCTGCATGCAGGTTTGTGCACCCGTGTCGTGCAATGCCGCAGAGGTCAGAAGAGAGTCTCGGATTCCCCTGGAACTGGAGTTCTCCTGGAATTGGAGTTTCAAACGGCTCTTGGCCGCCATGTGGGTGCTGGGGATCGAACCCGGGTCCTCTGTAAGAGCGGTCGGCACTCTTAACCGCTAGGCCATCTCTCCAGCCCCAGGTTTTTCTTTTAAGGTATCATTGACTCTCCATATCTCTGGAGTCCCACATCTCTGAAATTGATGAAAATTTACTTTTGTATTGATCAGAAAATATTTTCCTAAAGAAGAAAAAAGTTGCATCCACATTAAATGTGTCTAGGTGTTTTCCTTACTGCTGTTCTCTAAGCAGGATAATATGAGGACTGCTTACATGGTGCATACCCATGTTTGGTATGTACCAAGCAGTCTGAGGTGATGGAAACAGGAGAGCCAAGTATGGTAGCAAATACCAGAATCCCAGCACTGGGGAGGGTGAGGCAGGAGGATTGTTACAAGTTTGAAGCAAGCCTGAGCTACTTAGTGAGTTCAAGGCCAGCCTGGGATACATAGGAAAAACTTGTTTACAAATAAAGTATGCAGGAAGATTGTATAAGCCCTGTACAATTACCGTATGATTTATTTACAGGACTTGCTTCGTTGAGGTTTTGTGTAATTTTTTCCCAGGGTGCCCAGAACCAGCGTCTCACAGGCTCAGCTGTATTTAAGGTGTCCTTATTTTGATCTCTTAGACTTTCTTTTTTTTCGCAGTTTATTTCTTCCTACCTTTGTTGAAAAAGCATGAGTTAGAATAAGTACTCCTTAGTTTGAAGGATAGGGCTTGTCTCCGAAATTTCTTTTTCTATTTTTGCTCCTTTCTTGAAGCTGAAGAACAATAATTTGTGATAAAAGGGCATTGTTCATGGAGACAGACAAGGCAGGTAATCATCCGGGTCCAGTTGTGCAGCAGGCCCCAGGCCCACTGAGCTGAGGCCACCCGGGTGCACTTGGCTGTGAGGCCCTCCTGCCTCCTCTGATGCCTTGGACGCTGTTCCTCCGTCTTCCTCTTGAGGCATCATTTTCCCACATAAAACTGCTCCCTTCTGTCCCTCATAGTCAGCCTTGGGAGCTGATCTTAGTCCCTGTAATTTCTGGCTTTGTTGTTGCATTGAGATGAAAGGTTTTGGCATTTGATCTTCTGACAAGTAGTCATCTAAAAAGGCAGGGAAATTTCAATATGAAATTGACATTATATTCCCAACTACTGTATTCTAGTTACATATTCTCTTCATAGGTACACCTGGGGCCTCAAATGTTTAATTTACAGTTGCTTTTCACTGTTGGCCTGCTGGAAGTGTCAGTGAGAACTTAGGGGATGCTTAGTAAGATCACAAACATGACATTTTGCTATTACTATTTAACCATTTCATGTAATTCTGGAAGCTCTAAACAGTGCTTCAAAAAAAGAAACAAAGCCCAGTGGGGTGGTGCACACTTTTATTTTTTTAATATTTATTTATTATTTTTAGTATTTCTTTTAATTTTATTTTTTTATGTGTCTGCATGTAGGTTGGTGTACCCATGTCTTGCAATGCCTCGGAGGTCAGAAGAGGGTGTCAGATTACCCCAGAACTGGAGTTAAAGACGGTTCTCAGCTGCCATGTGGGTTCTGGGGATCGAACCCAGGTCCTCTGTAAGAGCAGTCAGCGCTCTTAACCACTAGAACATCTCTCCAGCCCTATTATTTTTTTATGTGTATGAATGTACTGTCTGCATGTAGGTGGGTGCACCCGTGTCATGCAATGCCACAGAGGTCAGAAGAGGGAGTCAGATTCCCTGGAACTGTAGTTAAAGACAGTTCTTAGCCGCTCTGTGGTACTGGAAATCGAACCTGGGTCCTCTGTAAGAGCACTCGGTGCTCTTAACCACTGAGCCATCTCTTCAGCCCCAGTGCACACTTTTAATCCCAGCAAGTAGATCTCTTTGAGTTCAAGACCAACTCGAGTTGGTTCCAGGCCAACTGGGGCTACATAGGTAAACCCTGTCTCAAAAACAAAACAAAAGAAAACAAAAACAAACAAACAAAAAATATGCAACTTAGAGGGGAAAGGGAGGGGACTATTCTTTTCTGGAAACAGCAAGATTTTCTCCTCTCAAACCCATGAGAATTGAGAATAGGGAACTAGTGTACATAACTTCTGATGGTCATAGGATGAGATCCTTAGTAACAAGTGAAACACATGTTCAAGTATAACATTTAGTAGAGGCAGGAAGCAGTAGCTTGCTTATATGTATGTGTCAACATATATATAATCTGGTTTTTAAAAAATAATTATCATATATTTATAGCAATTGTATACGCAGAAAAAAGATTGAAACAAAAATAAATACCAAAGATATGACTTTGTGTGACAGAATTCTATTTTATTTTATTTTATACTATTCTCTAAATGTTTTATATATATTATATATATATTATATATATAATATATATATAATATATATTTGTT
The DNA here is from genome assembly GCA_009823505.1 of Rhizomys pruinosus. Classification (NCBI taxonomy): domain Eukaryota; kingdom Metazoa; phylum Chordata; class Mammalia; order Rodentia; family Spalacidae; genus Rhizomys; species Rhizomys pruinosus. The sequence continues at coordinate 3,355,847 of VZQC01012421.1, forward strand.
TTTTGAGACAGGGTCTCCCTTTAGTCTAAATGTTATTTTTATACATAAAAATGTTATATTTTTATAATGAACATGTTAACTTTATGTTTTTTTAAAAGCTTTACTATTGTGGGAATGGGTTGCCTGTGGATGGAAGGCAATTTTTGTAGTCAGTTCTCCCCTTCAACTTTTTCTTGGGTTTCAGGAATTGTACTCAGGTAACCAGGCTGGTATCATCAGGCAAGTGTCTTTATCCACTGAGCCATCTCAGTGGTTCCTTGCTAACTGTTTAAGGATTATTATTTGGGGGGACTTCCTTTTCCCTGTAGCAGAGGCAGTGAATATATGTACACCTGCTTTCACAGCCATTTTTAATACAGCCTTCTAAATCAACTTTTCAGTCAAAATAAAAAACCATTTCAAGTCAGAAGTAACAGCTCATTATTTTACTGCCTACTTGGCTCACCAGGATGGTGGCTGATGACGTGTGGGGGTGGGGGGCAAGAGACTGTGATGAGCGGAGGTTCCTGACTGCACAGCTCTTAACACATGTACCCAGGCGTTTTTGAATATATGTGTATGGAGATTCTACATGAATCAGATTTATGATTTAAACAATTGATTTTTTTTGTCTGTTTTTTATTTTTTCTCATACTTGCTGTGGGCAGCTTTATTTGAGTTTGTGTACAGAAAGGATGATTCGGCTTCCTGGGACCGCTTGGGAGATCTCGGTGCCCCAGGAGGATTCTGATGTGGACACCCATAGAAAGGATAGTCAGGGGATGACTCTTCCCCCATTGCAGCCGCATTTTGACTATGGGACTGGCGGCGTTTCTCACAAGCACGGAGCTTACTCTTCTGGCCATGAGGCATGATGGCTGTAGTGGTGTCAGCAGACAGTACCACAAACTGGTTGAGGATAAGGTCACCCGTAACCTTCTGTAGATGCAGTGCTACCTCAGATCTACTGAGTGGATGAAATTCCCATCAGGTACTGCATTAAATAACTGGGTAATTGGCACTAGCATCCACAGATGAGGGATACCATTCTTCGTTTGTTTTTCTGGGACTGTGTTACTTCACTCAGCATGATGTCCTCTAGCTCCAGCCATTTTCCTGCAAAGCTCGTGATGTCGTCTTTCTTTACTGCTGCATAGAACTCCATTGTGTAGATGTACCACATTTTCTCCATCCACTCATCAGTTGAGGGGCATTTGGGTTGGTTCCAGCTCTTTGCTATTGTGAAGAGAGCTGAAATAAACATGGCTGTGCATGTATCTCTGCAGTGGGGTGAGTCTTGGGGGTACATGCCTAGGAGTGGTATGGCTGGGTCGGGTGGCAAGTTCATTCCAAGTCTTCCAAGGGTTCTCCACACTGCTTTCCATAGTGGCTGTATGAGTTTACATTCCCACCAGCAGTGGATGAGTGTTCCCCTTTCCCCACAACCTCTCCAGCACTTGGTATCATTTGTTTTCTTGATCCTAGCTAGTCTTATTGTAGTAAGATGATATCTTAAAGTGGTTTTGATTTGCATTTCCTTAATGATTAGTGATGATGAACACTTCTTGAGGTGTTTCTCAGCCATCTCTAACTCCTCACTTGTGAAGTCTCTGTTCAACTCTTTGCTCCATCTATTGAGTGGGTCATTTGTTTTCTTTCTTCTTTGTTTTTTGAGTAGTTTATATATTCTGGAGATCAATGCTTTGTCAGATGTTTCTGCAGTGAAGGTTTCCTCCCACTCTGTGGGATTTCTCTTCACTTCCTTGATTGTTTCTTTTGATGTACAGAAGCTTTTGAGTTTAATGAGGTCCCATTTGTCAATTGTCGACCTTAATTCTTGCGCAGCTGCTGTCTGATTTAGGAAGTCCTTTCCTACGCCTATGTCTTGTAGTCTGCTGCCAACTTTTTCTTCTATCGTCTTCAGAGTTTGGGGTTTCACGTTGAGGCCTTTGATCCATCTGGAGTTGACTTTTGTACAGGGCGAGAGGTAGGGGTTTAATTTCATTCTTCTACAAGTGGTGATCCAGTTTTGCCAACACCACTTGCTGAAGATGCTGTCTTTGCTCCATTGTGTCTTCTTGGCTCCCTTGTCAAATATGAGATGGCTGAAATTGTATGTGCTCAGGTTTGGATCTTCAGTTTTGTTCCATTGGTCAACAGGTCTGTTTTGTGCCAGTACCAGGCTGTTTTTATGACTACTGCCCTGTAGTATAGTTTGAAGTCTGGTATAGAGATCCCCCCTGTGTAGCTCCTTTCACTCAGGGCTGTTTTGGCTATTTGGGGTCTTTTGTTTTTCCAAATGAATTTAAGCACTTTTTTTTCCAAGCCTGTGAAGAAACTGTTGGGTATTTTGATTGGCATTGCGTTAAATCTATAGAAGAGTTTCGGTAGAATGGACATTTTTACGATGTTAATTTTCCCAATCCATGAGCATGGGAGGTTTTTCCATCTTCTGATGTCTTCTTCAATTTCTTTCTTCAAGGGTTTAAAATTTTTGTTGTAGAGATCTTTGGTGTCTTTGGTTAGGTTTGTTCCTAGGTATTTTATTGTTTTTGAGGCTATTGTGAGTGGGAAGGTCTCTTTGAATTCTTTCTCCAGTAGCTTGTTCTTGGTGTAAAGAAAGGCCATTGATTTTTTTTTTTTTAGGTTAATTTTGTATCCTGCCACTTTGCTGAAGCTATTAATCGTTTCTAGGAGTTTTCTGGTGGAGTTTTTTAGCATCCCTTAAGTAAACAATCATATCAGCAAATAGGGATAGCTTGACTTCCTCTTTTCCAATTAGTACTCCTTTAATTTCCTTTTCTTGTTTTACTGCTCTAGCAAGTGTTTCAAGCACTATATTGAAGAGGAGTGGTGACAGGGAGCAGCCTTGTCAAGTTCCTACCTTTAAAGCGAATGTTTCTGTTGTTTCCCCATTTAGGATGATATTGGCTGTGGGATTCCTGTATATGGCTTTGATTACATTGAGGAATGATCCCTCCAATCCAATTCCTTCTAGGACTTTAAGCATGAAGGAATGATGGATTTTGTCAAAGGCTTTTTCAGCATCAATTGAGATGTTGGTGTGGTTTTTATCTTTTTTATTCCATTTATGTGTTTGATGATGTTTATTGATTTTCGTTTGTTGAACTATCCCAGCATCTCTGGTATGAATCCAACTTGGTCATGATGGATGATCTTCTTGATGTGGGTCTGTATGCGATTTGCCAGTATCCTGTTTATAATATTGGCATCTGTGTTCATGAGGGAGATGGGTCTATAATTCTCCTTTTTAGTTGTATCTTTGCCTGGTTTTGGTAATAGAGTGATGCTGGCTTCATAGAAGGAATTTGGGAGAATTCCCTCTGATTGTATCCTTCTAAACAGTTTCAGTAATAATGGTTGTAGGTCTTTTTGAAATGTTTTATAGAATTCTGCCATGAAACCATCTGGGCCTGGGCTTTTTTTAGTTGGGAGGTTTCTTATTACATCTTCCATTTCTTCATGTGTTATGGGTCTGTTTAGGCTGTGGATCTCTTCTTTGTTGAGCTTTGGTGATTCCCAGGATTTCAGATATTCATCCATTTCTTCTAGTAAACAATCGATTTTGTACTTCAGTTTGCCAAATGTAGGAACATCAGTCTCTTCCAGTCTCAGAAAACTATCTTGGAGTTGTTTTGGGAGTTGTCAGCCTATAGAGCAAGTGAAAGTATAGGAATGTAGCTCAGTTGGTAGTGTTTGCCTAGCATGGACGAAGCCCTGGGCTCAGCCCCCAGCTCCACATCCTTCAGGCTTGGTAGCATAGTTCTGTAATCCCCACACTCAGGAGATAGAAATAGGAGGCTCAGAAGTTTAAAGTTATCCTTGGCTACACAGTGAGTTCTAGGCCAACCTGGGGTATATGAGACCCTGTCTCAAAAATAAATAAATCTCCAAAGATAACGAATTGATTGTGGAGTAAGAGTGTACTGCAGTGGGGATATGCAAATTGCATATTTACGGAAGCTGAAGCAAAGGAGCATTTTCAGAGGTAAAGGAGGAGGATTACAGAGGGATTTTTGACAATCCTTGGTGCACAGGTGGCCACAGGGAGGCAGTCATCAGGTGCCATGCCCAGGGCCTCCTAGTGTTTTCTACTGGGAGACTTAAAGTTCTGACAGAGTCTTTTGTGGTAATTCTTGTTCTCAGGTGAGAACAAGAGAACAGGAGATCCCTTTTCCTTCCTCCATGCCTTCTCCATATTGGCTAGGCAGTTACAGTTTGACAAACATGACGACTTTGATTCCAACAGTCTTCAGACAGCATAAGCAGTTGTCACACTTTAAATACAAATAACCTGAAGCTCATAACAGCTTTGCCTATGACATCATTATCAGATTACTGATTTATACACTCCTTATTGGGCTCAGGACAGCCTCTTTTTCCATTTTGGGGACACCAGGGTTCAGGTTTAGTCAAGGTCCCTGTGCTTTCTGAAAGAATTATCCATCTTTTCTAGAGCTGAGACTGTACTGAATACTTGTCACATATATGTACCCCCCCAGCACACACATTTACAGACATCTGTTTTTTATATGCTTAATAAAAACTTTTATTGAAAATTCTCTGTGTAACTCTGTACCAGTTTTATAACTAAGTCAGTGTTTAACAATTCCAAACCATACTGAGAATTTCCCAGGCTTTTTTTTTTAATCTTGAGCCACATTATTGAGATAATAAAATAATTATAATAAGCTTTAAAGTGGCTACTCTTGCCAAAGGGGATGGGAGATTGCTTAGCAAAACGGTTATAAAAAGGACAACAATAGACAGTAAATAGAGGTTCATGCTAGCAGTTTTAACACACATGCCCATGCTAGTGATAGTTGGTTGCAGCTATTAAATTTCTTTGTGATTAATGCAATTACCACTTAGCACTAGACACTAATTTACTAATAATTTAGAGTTAGACTTGAAAGAAGTAAAAAATTCCTTAATATAGTAAACACAAGAACTCTGCCCCATGTCCCACTTTGTATTTTCATATGCAGTTTCTAAGAATCTAACCAAGATTGTTTTGGAAGATGGGTGGTGTGTGAATGCATGTATGCGTGTGTGTGCATGTATGTGTGTGTGTGTGTGTGTGAGAGAGAGAGAGAGAGAGTGAGAGCACATTTGCATATGAATGCAGGTGCACACCTGCCACAGTGGAAATGTAGAGGTCAGAGGAGGAGGTTAGTCTTTGCCTTCCGCCCTATTTGAGATGGTCTCTTGTTCAGAGCTGCAAATGTCAGGCCAGATGACCCTCTGAGTCTCTCCAGCCCCAAGAAGTTTTTGAATGAGGTATGTGTGTTGATACTTCTTTCACTTGAGAAGAATGTTGTGTTCCTGCACTTAGGTTTTTAATAATATATTTTTAGTATTATAGACCCCAGGTAGGTAGCTTGGTGAAGATGTTTATTTCTGTGGTCTACGTAAGATTGACTTAGAAAGAAACCTTTTTTCCCTTTGATTTTTTTTTTGAGGGTTTGCTAATATCTCTAAATTTGAATAATTCCTTTCCTGTGGTTTTTTTTTTAGAATAATAAGCATTTGACAAATGGTTCTTATTCTTTGTATCCATCCTGTTTGCATCCATAAAATGATAGTATCTCCACTTTGATTAAGTAATTCATGGCCCATTAATTTCTTTTTTTTTTTTTTTTATTTCTGTATGTGTATGAATGTACTGTCTGCATGCAGGTCTGTGCACCCGTGTCGTGCAATGCCGCGGAGGTCAGAAGAGGGTGTCGGATTCCCCTGGAACTGGAGTTCTCCTGGAATTGGAGTTTCAGACGGTTCTCGGCCGCCATATGGGTGCTGGGGATCAAACCCGGGTCCTCTGTAAGAGCGGTCGGCGCTCTCAACTGCTAGGCCATTTCTCCAGCCCCACTTTTTCTTATAATTAATGTTGTATCCCAAAAGTTATACTATACCCGCTCCTAGTAGTTATTTCAGCCAAATGTGCCCAAAGGAAATGGATGTTGAGAGTATAACTAGTTGAGCCTAACTTGAATCTTGATTGTGCAACCCAAGGAAGCTACTTTATCTCTGAGCCATTGTTGCTGGTTTTTCTCTCGATATTAAAATTATAAGATTATCTACAAATGTGATCTAGTATATAATGCTAACACATAACCATGCTGTCTTCAAAAAGATTCTCCTAATTCATAGGACCGGCAGCCTCTGTGCCTTTGAGGCATCTCTTGCTTGTTAGTGTGCTTCCTCCTTTTGAGAAGTGCCTGCAGCGGGGCCTGGTGGCACACACCTTTAATACTAGCACTTGGGAGGCAGAGGCAGGCAGATGTCTGTGAGTTCAAGGCCAGCCTGGTCTACAGAGTGAGCTCTAGGCCAGCTGGAACTAAAGGGAGACCCTGTCTCAAAAATAAAAATAAAATAAAATTAAAAAAAAGAAGTGCCTGCTTCAGCGTTGGAGAGATGGCTCCAGGTCCACAGGATCCAGCGCCCTCTTCTGACCTCCACAGGTACTGCGCAGCACAGGCACACTTACATACATGCAGGCAATATACCCATACCCATAAAATAAAAATAATAAATAATTTTTTTGAAAAGAAGTGCCTACTTTATTTTGTTGCTTGCAGGTCTTTCAGGGGAGCTCCATTGTGTCTCCCCCCATTGTTAGCCCTCTTTCTGGCTTTCCTGCTTTTTTTTTTTTCCCTGTTAAGAAATTGGCCCTTTTCCTTTCGAAGCTTCTGTTGTTTCATGGGCGGGGGGGGGGGCACAGTTTCCATCTTTCTGGTTCCTGTACACATTGGGTGGACTTAGCTCTCTTTGTGGTACGGTTTCCTCAGTGTCCCAGCGGTCCTGCTCTTGATTGTGTGTGTAGGGGAAGGAGGTCATTGTCTAATTCAGCCTTTTCCTCACAAGAAAATCTCCTAAATCATTAAAGAAAATGAGTGGATCTGGGGTGATTCTGAAAGCGCCCAGCACCTGCTCTGTAGATCCTTGCTGGTAGCAAAGTCCTGTTCGTTTTTCTCAATGGCATTGTTAACTTCACTCACTCTCCTGAAACCAAGGTGCAGTCCTTTTTCCCCTCTTTCCATCTTTATGTGTGCATACGCTGTGCATGTGTGTGCTTGTGTACATGTGTGCATGTGTGCATACTGACATCCCAGATTGATGTCAGGAATCATTCTCAGTGGCTCCTCTACCTCATTTATTGAGGCAGGGTCTCTCAATCAAACCCAGAGTTCACTGATGTGGCTAGTCTGGTTTGGCAGCTTGCTCTGGGAGTCCCTGTTTCTCTCTGTCTTCGGAAGCTGGGATTACAAGCAGGCCACTACAACCCCAGGGCATCTAAGTGGGTTCTGGGGATCTAAAGTCTGGTGCTCGTGCTTGCAAGGCAAGTGCTCTAACCACTGAGCCATCTCCTAGGGCCCCAAAGTACAATTTAAAAAATAGAGATATGATGATCATCAAGGGCAACTGATCGTAGTGTGCTCAGATGCCCCGCATGTGTCTGTTACAACAGGAAGAAAAGTCATGTCTGTTGACTTTCTGTTACAAAAAGTAATCTCAAGCACTTGGCTCCCTGGTACATTTAACCACCAGGGCAGGGCCTCAGAATTTACATGGGAGAAGACTCATGGCATAGCTCCTCCCTCATTTTTTATGTAAGGAAAATAGTGTTCATTATGTTTTAATGTTGGTGGAGAAAAAGCATTTTTGTTGCCGATGTCATGACAGTGACTCCCTTAAAGTGGTCAGTGGTGTAAGCAGGAGATGTCTGCAATACAGACCTGAACCCACTTATTGGTTGGATTAGCTTCACATCTACAGTTCTTCTTTCCTGTTTTTATTTCTTTGTTTGTTTGTTTTGGTTTGGTTTTTTGGGTGTGTGTGTATATAACTGTCCTAGTAAGTGGTAATTTGCCTGATACCTGCTTTCTTGGCTTTAGAACAACAACAACAATTTTATTTTAGTCATGAACATTTCTGTCATCTTCTTTAGTGTTGAAGAACAACAAGATTAAGTCCATGTGTTTTCTTCCAGATGGCAATGGAAGTAATGCAGTTCAGCAAGGAGGAGGTTCGGGAAGTTTGGAGGTTGCTCGCTGGTGTACTGCATCTGGGCAACATAGAATTCATCACCGCTGGAGGGGCACAGGTTCCCTTCAAAGCAGGTCAGGTCATGCCTGCACCTCATACCCCCGGGATTCTCATCATAGGACATTAGACCCAGAACATAGACTGGTCTTACAGAAAGTCTTCTGACACCTCAACTACAGCTACAGACCTCGGTGCTAGGATTGCGCCCAGGGCCTGGCATGTCTGCCACTGAGCTGCTTCCTCACTTGAGAGCTGGGAAACTTCACCTGAATCTGATGTGAAGGGCCAGTTAGCAATGGATCAAAGCCTATGAAAAGTTATTACTGAATCAGGAAATTGTCCACATTTTTCTTACTAGAGGGAAAATGGGCCAACCAGATAAAAATTTGGGGAACAAGGACTTGATACAGGAAAAGATAACGAGATGGATGGTATCCTACATTGATTATAGTCATTTAGCTATGCTGCAGGATGACAGACTATTAGTTTTCCAAGCAGAATGCTGGATTCGTAGCCAGCTCTGCCATCTGCTGTTTATTGTGTTATTTATCTGTTCACCACGCATGGCTTCCTCTCAGAGTGCCTTCGAGGTTTGTGTCAAGATAAAATGACTTAATATACAGATCACTGTGTCAGTTGAGGTCTTTAAATTTTTTTATTTATAATTTTTGTTTTATGTGTATGAGTATTTTTACTGCACGCATGTAAGTACACCCATGTTGTGCAGTGACCAGAGAGGGTGTTGAGTTCCCCTGGAACTGGAGTTACAGAGAGTTGCCAGCTGCCATGTAGGTGCTGGGAAGCAAACCTGTGACCTCTGTAAGAGCACCCAGTGCTCTTTGCCACTGAGTTTCGAGGTCTATTTTTTAATATAAGCATTTTGAGAAGTTTTCTGATGGGGCAGTAAATGGCGTCATAAAAGCTATGAATTGGATGTGCTTGGGATCAGACTGACTTTCCAGGAGCCCCTTCTGATGTCAAGGTTATCACGTGATCGACTCCACCAGTTCCTCTCAATATCATAGGACCCTAAAGAGCTTTTGTTTATGTTGGTAATAGCTGTTTACATTCACTCTAAGATGAGGGGTTGGTGGCACAGGCCTTTGATCCCAACACACAGGAGGCTGAGGCAGGAGGATGATGAGTTGAAGGTCAGCCTAGGCTACACAGTAAGTTCATTGCCAACCTGACCTATTTAGTAAGATCCTTTCTCCACAATAGCAATAAACCCTGAGAAACTTAGAATGTTTTATTAATTGAGCTGGGGATGTGGCTCAGTCGGTAAAGCACTTATTGTACAAGCATAAGAACCTGAGTTCGGATCCCCAGCACCCATGAAAAGCTGAGCACAGCACTGTGTTTCTATGACCTCAGCACAGGGAGGGCCAGAGACATGGATCCTGGAGCTCCGGGGCTGGGTAGCCTACCTGATTCAGGGAAGCCCAGCTTCAGTTGAGAAAGACAGTGTTGAGCTCTGGCCTCCATACATGTGCACACACATGTGGACACATGTACACACATGCACATACCAGCATGAACACTTTAACATAACAACGTATTTATTAATTCACGTAATAGTATTAAGTATAGCATTTTAAAATAATTCTTTTCCAGAACAGAAAAAGTCAGTGAGACTAGTTCATTATCTTACCTTCTGACAGTTTTCTTTAATGACTGACGTTGTGAAGGACAGCTAGAGTCTCCATTTGTGTTTCTACGTATGTGTGCTCGCCAGCCTGTCTGTATGTCTACCGCATGAGTGCAGGGGCCCACGGAAGTCGGAAGGGCAGTGGATCTCCTGGACCTGGAATTACAGGCAGTTATAAGCTACCTGGTGTGGGTCTAGGGACCAAATCCAGGTCCTCTGCAGGCGCTGCTGAGCACTGAGGCGCCTCTCCAACCCCACAGCCAGACTCACATATCACCTTTATCTCAGTTTGCTGAGGTGCTCCATGTCCTGCCACCTCTTAAAACCTTCCTGATGCTGGTGAGAGCATGAGCGTAGGGAAGCCAACGGTACCCGAGTGCCCGGGGAAGAGTCACAGACCTCTTCCTGTCTCGGGGTCACCAGCCGTCACTTTGCCCAGCACCAGGTTCTTCTAAACTCCTAACCTAGGGTCACTAAAAGAGTGATCACTTTAGCAATAAAATGTGTTCTATCATTTCTGCCTGAAGAATCCGAGAATGTTCTCTGTTTTCCGGTGTTGCTGGATGTCACTGGGTTTGAACCCAGCAACTAGTGTGTTTAGTGGACTGCGTGTTCACCTGTGCCATGCTCTTCACTTTCAGCTTTGGGTAGATCTGCGGAGTTACTTGGGCTGGACCCAACACAGCTCACAGATGCTCTGACCCAGAGATCAATGTTCCTCAGGGGAGAAGAGATCCTCACGCCTCTCAGCGTTCAGCAGGTACACCCGCAATGCCATCAGTTGTCTTAACAGCCACCCTGGGGTTTTTGATCCATGTCTGATTTGATTACATGTCTACAGTGAATAGTTTCAATGATATAGGCTCATAGGCAAAAGTCTAGAAGTATCCAAGTTTGGAGAGTAGACAAGGCTGTTGAATTGTTTTGTGAGTGACAGTATAGTCTGGTTTTTATGAGCTCGGGTCTAATGCAGATTACTGGACGTCGAGTCCTGGCCCTTGCATTTAGTACTGTTTGTTCTTGGGAAATTTCTTCATTTGCCTCAGTTTCCTCCTTCTGTAGGTAAAGGACATTATACCTACCTGGTAGGAATCTTATGAAGGAAAAAAAAATAACAAATATGCTAAGTATTTAATATCTGCTACAGAGTAAGCACTCAATAAACATAAGCCATAATAGTGTTGGTAATGAGGCTGGCTAGATGGTTCAGTAGTTAGAGCACTGGCTGCTTTGGCCGAGGACCCAAGTTCTGTTCCCAGCATCCACATGGTAGCTAACAACCCATCTGTAACTCCAGTTCCAGAGGATTCAATGCCCTCTTTGGACCTCTGTGGGCATTGCATGACACAGGTGCACTTACACACATGCAAGTAACACACTCATACACATAAAATAAAAATAATAAATAAAACATTAAAAAAACTTTTTATACATTGATTTATTATGTGTGTAAATCAGAGGATGCCTGTGGAAGTCAGTTCTCTCCTTCCCCCACCCGTGTCCTGGGGATTGAACCAGGCTGGCAGAATTAGTGGCAGACACTCACTGAGTCACCTTGCCAGCCCTTTCTCATCTTTCTAAATTGAATAAGAATATTAACTTATCCTGAAGAAAGGCTGCATGGGTACAAAGTAGAAAGTGAGAAGATAGTTTGAAAACTAGGTCTTAATTTTTTAAGCGTGATAAACTTTGTATTAATTGCTGTGCATGGAAAATTTGGATTCTGTTGTATGGCTGGACATGGAAAGTTTGGTTTGTAAGGTGGATACTTATAGGAGTTCCTAGTGAGTGGCTCTGTGGAGTTGGTGAGTCCATCCTTTAGCTCTGTTTTTCTGGACGATACTGATTCTCTTAGCTGCGAGGGCTGAGTCCTTCCCCAAGGCACTGTGTCTCCCGGTGGGGCTGGGATGGATGGTCATGCTGACTGCTGGGTGTGGTCTTCCCGCAGGCGGTAGACAGCAGAGATTCCCTGGCCATGGCACTTTATGCACGCTGCTTTGAGTGGGTGATCAAGAAGATCAACAGCAGGATCAAGGGCAGAGAGGACTTCAAGTCTATCGGCATCCTCGACATCTTTGGATTTGAAAACTTTGAGGTAGGCCTAAAAAGACGGGCAGCAGAGTTCTGTCTCGTAGCTGCTGTTAGACAGACTTTCTTCAACCAGACATTGGTAATTTTCTCTGCAGATTTTTTTTTTCTCTTTTCCCTTTGTCACTTTAATCTAGTGGGGGTCCTAAAGAACTTACTGAGTGTATCTCCACTCTTAGGTTAACCACTTTAATCTAGGGGGGTCCTAAAGAACTTACTGAGTGTATCTCCACTCTTAGGTTAACCACTTTAATCTAGGGGGGTCCTAAAGAACTTGCTGAGTGGGCTGGAGAGATGGCCTAGCGGTTAAGAGCGCCGACCGCTCTTACAGAGGACCTGGGTTTGATCCCCAGCACCCACATGGCGGCCGAGAACCGTCTGAAACTCCAGTTCCAGGAGAACTCCAGTTCCAGGGGAATCCGACACCCTCTTCTGACCTCCGCGGCATTGCATGACACGGGTGCACACACCTGCATGCAGACAGTACATTCATACACATACCGAAATAAAAAAAATTAAAAAAAAAAAAAAAAAAAACTTGCTGAGTGTATCTCCACTCTTAGGTTAACCACTTTGAGCAGTTCAACATCAACTATGCAAATGAGAAGCTTCAGGAATACTTCAACAAGCATATTTTTTCTTTGGAACAACTAGAATATAGCAGGTAAGCATACAGGATTCCATTTCAGTTTTTTTTTTCTTTTTTATTAAATCAGCAACTAAATTAGTTTGACTCTTAATTCATTCGGCTGTTTTCAATCTCCTCCAGAGAAGGACTGCCGTGGGAAGATATCGACTGGATAGACAACGGAGAATGCCTAGACCTGATCGAGAAGGTAATGGGATGTTGAAGCGTGGCTCCAGTCCCAAGAGTGTCCAGTGGGCTGACTCAGATTTATGGGAACAGAATAACTTGTGCAAACACGCACATCAAAGATGTGAAGGTCTAGAACACAATGGGCCATTTGGAAACATGAATGTAAATGCACCGCAAGGTTGAATTTAAATACTTGGCTGCTTCCAACCTATTGTCTCATAGAGCTCAGTATAGAATCAGCATTATGTGAACTGGCCTCACTTAGTGTTTACGTCTGCAGCAAAGACTTACCATCCTTCAGAGTAGATTTACCACTTATGAAAAGCTTTCTCCACAGAACTGCTGTGGAGCCATTGTACAGATTTATATAGAATTCCAAATTGTTTTTTTTTTTTTTATGGTGTATCATTCTGAGTTTTTAAATCCAAGAAGTTTACAGTGCTTTTTCTTTTTAACCCTTGACTTCCTAGATGTTGGAAAGTATTGGAGTTCTGAAGTGGTTTAAAGGACATTCAACACTTAATTCATTCAGCCTTTTTCTCCCTTCCTTTAGAAACTTGGCCTCCTGGCCTTGATCAATGAAGAAAGCCATTTTCCTCAAGCCACAGACAGCACCTTGTTGGAGAAGTTACACAATCAGCATGCTGTATGTCAAACCCTGCCTGTTTTTCCTTTTTGTCTGAGCATTGAGATTATGAACGAGATGCCCCATGTCTGTCCCTGGCTCCGCTGTGCCTCCCACATTTAAAGTTCTGTTTCCCTCAAGTTCTCAAGTTGAGACCTTTTCCTTCCTTTCTTACTGTTCTAGTTTCCTTTCTTTTTTTTTTTTTTTTAAATTAATTTTATTTATTTCCATATGTGTATGAATGTACTGTCTGCATGCAAGTTTGTGCACCCGTGTCGTGCAATGCCGCGGAGGTCAGAAGAGGGTTGTCGGATTCCCCTGGAACTGGAGTTCTCCTGGAATTGGAATTTCAGACGGTTCTCGGCCGCCATGTGGGTGCTGGGGATCGAACCCGGGTCCTCTGTAAGAGCAGTCGGCGCTCTTAACCGCTAGGCCATCTCTCCAGCCCTTCTAGTTTCCTTTCAAAGGCTGTGACAAAACACTCTGACCAATTCCAACTTGGGGAAGAAAGGGTTTATCACAGTTCATCACTCAGGGAGCCCACCATAGGAATTTAGGGCAGGAACCTGGAGGCAGAAGCTGAGGCACAGGCCATGGAGGAACGTTGCTTACTGGCTTGCTCCCCTGGCCCAGGTGGCACCACCCATAGTGGGCTGGGTCCTCCCACATTGCTCAACAATCAAGACAGTACTCTGTAGACGTGGCCACAGGCCAGTCCAATGGAGCCAATTCCCCAATTGAAGCTCCCTCAACCCAGGTGTCTCAAGTTGACACCCAAGCTATTTGGCACGCTTACTAAACCTATATTGAATAATGTTAGGAACTACTGGACAGAACATGCCCAAGTTTATTTTATAAGTGGAAAGCTGAACATTTTTAACTCGTGCTATGATAGAGTTAGAGAAAGGAGAGTGCATCCTCCCTGTGTTAAAACTCTGTTGCAGCTGGGCATGGTGGCACACACCTTTAATCCTAGCACTTGGGAGGCAGAACCAGGCGGATCTTTGTGAGTTCAAGGCCAGCCTGGTCTACAGAGTGAGTTCCAGGACAGCTGGGGCTACAGGGACACCCTGTCTCAAAAAAGACCAAAACAAAACAAAACTCTGTTGCTATGTGGCCGGCTTTTCAGTTGTTTCTCTGTGTTAAATGTAGGTTTCTCCATAAGTCAAAGGAAATCAATGAGCGAAATCAAGCATTTTTTTTTTATTAGAATAACCACTTTTACGTGAAGCCGCGAGTTGCAGTCAACAATTTTGGAGTGAAACACTACGCTGGCGAGGTAATTTCCTAACTTATTTTCTATCAGCCCTGGCTCAGCTGCGATCATGGGCAGGTCTATGAGGTTGGTAGCCAGTACCACATACAGCAGGCCTGGTGGTATATACCTGCAATCGCAGCACTAGGGAGATCAAAGAGGAGGAGCAGAAGTTCAAGGTCAGATCCATGCCAAAACATAACTCTCCACTCAAAGGAACTGAGAAATGGTTTATTTTGGAGCCAATGTGAGTGACCATGATTCAGGAACACAGATGTAGGTTTTCCCAAATAACATTTCCAACGTAGTGACAATTTCTAGAAATTTATAGCGAACAAATTCATAAATCAAGAGTCTTTACAAATGCAGCGAGTGAACATCAGGTAGGCAGGTTGTAGCACAGTGGGAAACCCTCTGCCCTGGGCTTCAGATGCTGTGTGAGGACATGTTTAGCTTTCCAGTGGAAACGCTATGGACTGTTAATGCTTCACAAAAGGCCCCATGTGATAGTCACAGGATGTTGGATCACACACAGAAGAAGGTAATGGGCTATTCAGGGGCCAGGACAGCCCAAGATAATTTGTAGTTAAGCCCTGTACCTTCAGCATTCCAACCTCTCCATAACCACTAACATTCTAATTAGCCTGCAGAGCATGGTCAAACAGGTGTTCCTTCCTTCTGGAAATTTTCATCTACAGTCAGAAATTCAAGGTCATCCTTGCCTACATAGATGACTTTGAGGTCAGCCTGGGCTGCAGATCAACAGAAATAAATAAGTAAACAATGGAAAGTTTTTCAGAAACCAGAAGCTCCTTATTGATGTTTACTCACTCAGTGCTCTCAGAAAGTAGTTTTAAAAGTCAAGCCTAAATCTATTGAAATGATTGCTTTTCACGAGTCCACCTTTTATGGGAGATGCTATGTGTGGTGGTATCTGCCCTAAACCCAGCACTCAGGGGGATCCTGAGTTTGAGTCCAGCCCATGCTTTATAGTGAGTGAGGCCTTGTCTCAAAAAATAAAAAAAGGTGTTGTTCATGACCTAAAGCTGTTCTGTTGAGAGTGTGCCCCTCTCATCTTTTTAAACTAGGTGCAGTATGATGTCCGAGGCATCCTGGAGAAGAACAGAGATACCTTTAGAGATGACCTTCTCAACCTGCTGAGAGAAAGCAGGTATGTGGGTCTCCTCTATGAAGGCATCAGTGGCCAAATATGCAAATGTTCTTAATTTGTGAATATAGATCCAACAGCTCTTATAGATGTACTTAATTTAATATCTTATTTCAAGGCAACATTTCATCAGTGACTTAAGAGATATGTTACAGTAGCAAAGACTACCATTTAGTAAAACGCAAAAATAACTGCAAACTGCAAAGCTATGAGTTAGGTACTCTTATTAATCCTGTTATGCAGATAAGGAGACAGGCTTGGAGCAGTTAAGTGACTTGCCTAGAATATCCTAACTGGAAACCAGGAAGCCAAGCTTAGATTATCAAGTGTGTTTGGCTCAAGAATCTAGGATGGGGCTGGAGAGATGGCTAAGCAGTTAAGAAAGAACACTGACTACACTTACAGAGGACCCAGGTTCGATTCCCAGCACCCACATAGTGGCTAAGAACCATCTTTAAGCCGGGGCGTCGTGGCTCATGCCTTTAATCCTAGTATTTATTCGGGAGGCAGAGGCAGGCGGATCTTTGTGAGTTCAAGGCCAACCTGGTCTACAGAGTGAGTTCCAGGACAGCTGGGGCTACAGGGAGACCCTGTCTCAAAAAGACCAAAAAACGAATCTAGGATGTTAACCAGTTCAGCCTGCTTTTCCCAGTGAGGGCATTGACCTGCACTTTGGTTGTATAGGAACCTCTTTCTCATTAGTATTAAGATGTCAAGAAAATTAAGCAAGGGTTTATCCAGCCAGAATGATACATTTATTACAGCTCATTTATTCACTCATGAATTGTAAATTCACACTATTGAATAAATAATTAAAAAATAAGCAGAGGGGCTGGAGAGATGGCCTAGCAGTTAAGAGCGCCGACCGTTCTTGCAGAGGACCCGGGTTCAATCCCCAGCACCCACATGGCAGCTGAGAACCGTCTTTGACTCCAGTCCCAGGGGAATCTGACACCTTCTTCTGACCTCCGAGGCATTACACAACATGGGTGCAGGGTGCACAGACCTACATGCAGATAGTACATTCATACACATACAAAAAAAATAAATAAAAAATCTTAAAAAAAGTAAGCAGAAAGTTTTAACAATTAATGTAGCCATTTGTATTTATTAAGCAAGGAGGCTTCCTATGTTCCGAGACTTTGTGAAAGAGAAAGGGTTTAAGACAATCCCCTTGCTCAGAGGCTTTCCAGACCTTTGGGGGACCCAGCATGAATCTATTCAGAAATAAACTTTCAGTATCTAAGGAAGGAAGTCACACAATTGTTAAAAAGCTATAATATTTCTCAGAATGTAAACACCAGATGGCCATCCTGTGATTTAGCCAGCCATGAATTGGGATGAAGGGAGCCAGGCTGAGCTCCGAATCTGAAGTATTTGATCTTTAAACTTCTTCAACTTACCTGTGCAAAAACCTACTGCTTGAAATATTATCAGCTATATCTATTGTAGATGAGATTTCAGACCTGCCAAAAATAAAGGATGCTGGAGAAAAATACTGCAGCATGTTACCTGACAAGGCAATTTTAAGCTTTTAGATTTAAAGTGATGCATTTGAATACAGGTTGCCTATGATTTGAAATCAAAACAGGTTGTTGTGGTGGAAAGTTCACGGGCTGGAAACCTGCAGAATGGGGTCACTGGGCCTCCGTCCTAGTGTTAAAGGGGTGCAGGATAGGGGTTTCCTGTTGCAGATGGAGCCTAGTCCTGCCTGCTGGCTCTCTTCTTTCACCTTTGACATCTTGGACCTTTTTTCAGTTTAATAATAGTTTATTTAAAATATGATTCAGTCCTTTGCAGAACCACCCATTCTGTGTATATGTGTCTTTGTCTCTCCACCTCAGGATCTTTTCACCCCACCTATATATTTTTTAAAATAATTTGTTTTTAAATTTTTTTTTTTTTAATTTTATTTCTGTATGTGTATCAATGTACTGTCTGCATGCAGGTCTGTGCACCCGTGTCGTGCAATGCCGCGGAGGTCAGAAGAGGGTCTCGGATTCCCCTGGAGCTGGAGTTCTCCTGGAATTGGAGTTTTAGACGGCTCTCGGCCGCCATGTGGGCGCTGGGGATCGAACCCGGGTCCTCTGTAAGAGCGGTCGGCGCTCTTAACCGCTAGGCCATCTCTCCAGCCCCTGTTTTTAAATTTTTATGTGTATGAGTGTATTGCCTGCATGTATATAAGTGCACCTGTGTTGTGCAATGCCCACAGAAGCCAGAAGAGGATATCAGATCCTTTAGAACTGGAATTACACAGTTGATAGCCACCATGTAGCTGTTAGAAACCAACCCAGGATCTCTGCAAGAGCAACCAGTACTCTTAACCACTGAGTCATCTTTCCACCACCCCCCTATTGATTAGAGAATTTTATAAATGTGTGTTGATCGTATCCAGATCCCTCCCTTCCCTGTCCCCACTTCATCACCACCTCCAGGTTCCATGTCTTGAGACAGTGTCTCCCTTTAGTCCCAGCTGGCCTGAACTCACTTTGTAGACCAGGCTGGCCTTGAACTCACTGAGATCCACCTGCCTCTGCCTTCCAAGTGCTGAGATTAAAGGGGTGTGCCACCACGCCCAGCCCTATTTGTCTTTTTTTTTTTTTTAAAGCCTACTGAGTCTAATCTGTGTTTCCAGAATGCTCTTGGGTGCGGGTCTGTTCCTTGGAGTCTGGTCAGCCTAGCAGATGACACCCAGTAAGGAAAACCGAAGTATTTGACCTTTCCATGGAACTCACATTTTTCTGAGACTGTAAAGCACAGTTAGGTTACTTAAGAGTGAGCACCCCAGAGCAGTCTCCAGGGCATTGTAAGAACTGCTGACACTGCCACCGTGGGGTGCAGATGCAGAGGTGACCCCTTTGCCTTTCCTGGTGGCAGGGATGCCATCAACCTTCCCAGCTTTATGGCCCATAATATTCTCTGTGCAAGGAAGATAACAAGTTACTGTCAGCCCTTGCATAGATGACTCCAACTGTTGATTGAAAATATTTGGAAAAAAGGGCATCATATTGAACATGTGGACTTTGTCCTTCCCAGTGTTCCCTAAGCAGTGTAACTTAAAAGCTACTTAGGTAGCAGATCCATAGTGTTGTTACTGTAAGCAATCTAGATATGGTTTAAGGTATGGAAGAATGTGTGCAGGTTCTTTATAAATACTGTGCTGTTTTAGATGAGGGACTTGAGTAGTTTGGACACTGGTTTCCATGGGAGGTCCTGGAATCAGTTCCCTGTACATCCTGAGGAGTGACTATCACATTGTACAGAGGACAGGGAGGCTACAGGGGCTTAGGTGGGTCTCCATACAGGTCCATGCTCCCCAGTGAGACCTCACCCTCCATCACTGTCTTTCCACTTCCTCCCCTGCAGTGTGTGGTGCTCTAAAAGCTGGCACATATTTTCAGTGCTTCAAGCTGCCAAGGCATGGTTGGTTTGAATCTTTGGAAGCTGTCCTAACTCCCTTAAGTCCCAGTGTCCTGCTTTAATTATCAATGGGAAAATGCATCATAATTATAGTGACCGGACACCTAATAATCAGGTGGCACACCTCACAGTCCTGCCCTTCCTTCACACAGATTTGACTTCATCTATGACCTCTTTGAGCACGTCTCAAGCCGCAACAACCAGGACACCCTGAAATGTGGAAGCAAACACCGGCGGCCCACAGTCAGCTCGCAGTTCAAGGTTAGTCTACACCCCGGCTCGCATGAGCCCATTGTCCTTGTGATCTGAGGGACTGAGGCAGGAGTCTGGTGTGCATGAGGTCTTGAAGAGAGAAGATTCAGCTTTGATTTCTATTGTACTGTGTCTTAAAGCAGGCAGAACTTTGCAAGTACACATCTTGGGGACTGAGGGTAGAGCCCAGTGGTAGAGTACTTGCTTTATCATGCTTGGGGAATGGGGGAATGGTTTCAAGCTATGCACATGAACGTTTAGACTTTCCTTGAGGGTTTACAAATTAAATTCTTTTTTGTTTCTCTTTCTCCTGAGTCCTCAGACAACCTCATATGGATATGACCAAGGTCATTAAAATAGAAATACTTTATTACCACCCATTTATTTTGCTTTGAGACAGTGTGACAAGGACTATATAAGTATGTCTATGTGTGCATACAATTATACTGACAACAGTAGGTTTAGTAGGTTTGTTTAAATCTCCAGGTGTCTTGAATGTGCCACAGGGGGGAATCCGGGACACCTAAGATGTCTAGAAAATAGATGGATATATAAATTTTATGGGAGAATTTGAAATCTGTATGTATAAAACACTGGAATATAAAGATGTGTATATGTTTATATACTTCATATATAAGTATAAAAATGCATGATTTTTTTATTAAAATAAAGGGAACTTTAATTGTTAGCTTTTGAATAGCTGATCTGAAGGCTTGTCTCACCTTTCTGAATCATCATTATTTTAGCATTCCATGTGAAAACGTGGTACAGTTCTTTCCATGTCTGGAAGTTTGTATTTTTCCAGGTATACAGTATCATAACAGAATAGTGACCACTTTCTATTTAAATACTATTGAGGTCAGTTAACTGGTCCAGGTGCCCATAATTCAGGGGAAATAAAGAACATTTGCAATTTTAATATGTACACATTTTCTGTCATTTAGAGAGGTGTACAGCCTGTGAAGATCCCCCGCACGTGTGTCACACACACACACACACACACACACACACACGCACACACACACACTCTTAATCATCTGTTGCCCTCAAGTAAAAACTTTAAGGGGCAGTGGAGTCCTGCCAGTGTGCTGACACTTAACTCACTCGATCCTGTGGGGTTGTTCACACTGCACAAATAGGATTGTGCTGTTAGGCACACATGCACACTGCTGGAGAGGGATGCCAGGCTCATGTCAGTATCACTGACAGTAGTGGGCAGTATAGTCTGAAGGGTAGGCTTCACCAGGGAAGATTCCAATCCCATCTGTTAAATGCTTGTTCTATGCTAGTTTGGGGCCAGCCACTTTGTATACATGTCTGTGTTTACTTCTCATATAACCTTGTGGCACATGTCACTGCTCCCAGATGAGGAAGCTCAGGTTGGGGCAGTAGATACCCACTCAGCCCTACAAAGGAACGAAACTAGGAATTGAATTGAACCTGTCAAACTCTGGACTCTTTAAGTTGTCAAGTAATGTTTCTGGCCTTGTTTGATGTTGGGATGACACAATTAAAAATGAAAACTGTATGATTTTTATTGTATCTTTTTTTTTTTTTACCCTTGTTTCTGATAGGACTTAATCACTGTATGCTTCCCTTCTGATAGGACTCCCTGCATTCCTTAATGGCAACACTAAGCTCTTCTAATCCTTTCTTTGTTCGCTGCATCAAGCCAAACATGAAGAAGGTAAGAATTCTGATGGGGTAGTCTGGGCCCCTGCAAGGACAAGCTCTTTGTTAAGAATGGTTGGAATTGGGTATGACATTATTATAACCTGACATTAGATGGAAAACCCTCCTTTGTCCTCTGAGCCTGTGGTCCAGCTTGAGCAAAGCCGTTTGTATTCAGGGAACCTTACTTTAAAAGGAAACACTGTGAAGCCTTCACATTTTTTTATCATTTGATTTGAAATTGTTGGCTCCAGCTCTGAAGTGCAATATACCTAATAAGAAAATCATTTGGGGGGCTGGAGAGATAGCCTAGCGGTTAAGAGCGCCGACTGCTCTTGCAGAGGACCCGGGTTCGATCCCCAGCACCCACATGGTGGCTGAGAACCGTCTGTAACTCCAATTCCAGGAGAACTCCAGTTCCAGGGGAATCCAAGACCCTCTTCTGACCTCCACGGCATTGCACGACACGGGAGCACAAACCTGCATGCAGACAGTACATTCATACACATACAAAAATAAATAAAAAAAAATTTTTAAAGAATTCTTTCCTTTAAAAAAAAAAAAAAAAAAGAATTGGGAGGCAGAGGCAGGCGGATCTTTGTGAGTTCAAGGCCAGCCTGGTCTACAGAGTGAGTTCCAGGACAGCTGGGACTACAGGGAGACCCTGTCTCGAAAAGACCAAAAAAAAAAAAAAAAAAAAAAAACAAAAAAACGAATCATTTGGGTATTTTTTTTTTGGTAGTTGATTTTATTTTAAAGTCGTCTTCTTTAGCTTTATTGTGAAGCATGATGAGGAGGTTGTAATCTAAATTATAATCTACTTTAAGTACTTTAATTAAAAGAAAGGTTAAAGTTTAATTTTTTGACATCATAGCTCAGTTAGAAACAACAGGAATTTAAAAAGGAGAAGCAGAGCTCTGTGTGGTGGCTCATGCCTTTAATCCCAGCATTTGGGAGGCAGAGGCAGGCAGGCGGATCTCTGTGAGTTCAAGGGCGGCCTAGTTCCAGGCCAGCTGGGGCTACTGGGAGACCTTGTCGCAAAAATGCAAAAAAAAAAAAAAAAAGGAGAAGCTATGTAAATAAGAAAAACGAGAGTATTAGATACATGTAGTTGCTGAATTCAAGGCTAAATGGATGACTTTCCTTACCAAAAATGTGTGCGGGTGGAGTTTTTGTGCTGTCATCGTTCAGTTTGTTTTGAGACAAGGTCTTGCTATGTAGACCACGCTGGCCTCAAAATCAACAGAGATCTACCTGCCTCTGCCTTCAAGGTACTAAGATTAAAGCCTTGTGCCACTGTACCTGGCTTATTTTTCGTTGTTGTTTTGCTTTGTTTTGTTTTTATCTTTTTGAGACAGTGTCTCTCTGTAGCCCCAGCTGTAGACCAGGTTGGGCTTGGACTCACTGAGATCCACCTGCCTCTGCCTCTGCCTCCCCAGTGCTGGGATTAACAGCGTGCACCACCAGCCTGGCTTCTTTTGTGTTTTGTTTTTTTTTCCTAAGGCAAAGTTCCATTCTGGCCTCAAATTCTGATCTTCCTACCTATTCCACCGGAAGGCTGGGATTACAGATGCATGTTGTCATTTCTAGTTTTATGCAGTCCTAGGGATAGAATTAAGTGCTCTATCAAGGGAGCTACATTCCCTAGCCCATACAAAAATGTTATCAATGAGCTAATTTCATTTGTAAGCAAGAATCTTAAGATGAGACTAGACTCCTGAATCAACAAATAGTGAGGGTTTATATGTAAGAGAGAAAGACACACACACACACAGACACACACACACACACACACACACACATGCATACACACACGTGCGCGTGCGCGGGTGCAGAGAGACCTCAGAAGATAGTAATTTTAAGAGGTCCTTCATGTGAAAGACCAGAAAAAAATTAAGATGAGAAATCTGACCTGAACTTTGTCTCCATAAACCTTACAACTTTGCTTGGCATTGTTTTGACTTGATATCATGTTTGTTCGCTCATTCCAGTCACAGGTGATCTGATCGTTCCTGGCTTCCCTTCCAGAGGCTCAGGTGGATGCTCCTTATTATTCCTGCTTGTTTTGTTACTTAGTGTGACCATGGCATTATAAGATGTGATGTGTCTGTTCTGGATTCACATAGTTCTATCCTGCCGTTCTAACCGCGAGCTCACATCTGTAATCCCAGCACTTGGAGAGTTCGAAGCCAGACTGAGCTACATGAATTCCAAGCCAGTCTGGGATACCAAGTGAGAGCCTGTTTCAAAGAAAAAAAGAACCAACAAACCAGAGCGTACAGCTCTGGTAGTTTAAAAGTTGCTGATTTTTCTATTTCCCAGATTTATATTAAAATGTTTTAGATTATCACAGAAAATAAGAGCGTAAATGGCAGGAGCTGGGCCATGTGGCTCACACCTGTGATCCCAGCATGCTGGAAGCTGACACAAGAGGCTTGAAGTCAGCCTGAATAACAGACTGAGACCTTGCTTCAAAACAAAACATCCCCTTTGTTCTATTTTCATTCTGTTGCTGTGATAAATAAAATACTCTGACCAAAAGTAGCTTAGAGGAAGGAAGGGCTTGTTTCATCTCACAGGTACAGCCCATCCCTGAGGGCAGCTAAGGCAGGACCTGAAGCAGAAAGCAGAGAGGGTGGATGCCTAGGTGCTCACTCTTGCTCAGGGTCAGCTTGCTCTCACACGGTTGAGGCTCACCTGCCTAGGAATGATGCTGCCTACCCTGGGCTGGACCCTCCCACGTCTCATCAGTCAGGACAGTCTCTCAAAGACAAGGCCACAGGCCAATCTGATTCCGACAGTCCCTCAATTGCCATTTCTTCTCCGATGACTCAAGGCTGTGTCATGTTGATAGTTAAAGTTAACTGGGCTGGGCGCGTGGTGGCTCAAGCCTTTAATCCTAGCACTCGGTAGGCAGAGGCAGGCAGATCTTTGTGAGTTCAAGGCCAGACTGGTCTACAGAGTGAGTTCCAGGACAGCTGGGGCTACAGGGAGACCCTGTCTTGAAAAGACCAAAAAAAAAAAAAAAAAAAAAAGTTAAGTTGGTCACAGGACACCCCCCCCCAAACACGCATACAAAGATCTGCCTAAATATATAGGGTTTTTTTTGACACAGTTGGAATATATATATATATATGAATGATGTCTTTTTAATGCTTGCTTTTTTTTTTTTTTTTGGTCTTTGTGAGATAAGGTCTCTCTGTAGCCCCAGCTCTCCTGGAATTTACTATGTAGACCACGCTGGCCTTGAACTCACAGAGAGCCTCTGCCCTTCTGCCCCTCTTCCTCTGTCTCGAGTGTTAGGACAAAAAGTGTGTGCTACTATACCTGGCCATTTTTTTTTTTTTCTTTTATGGTACTAGGGATTGAACTGAGGGCCTCATACATAGTGTGAGCATTGACCAGACAGTGTCCGGTAATTCATAGAATGTACCTCTCTGTGCATAACAGTAGCATGGAAAGTGGTTTGCACTTTATATGCTGTGCTTCATGAACCCCCATGGGCAGTATTTACAAGACAGTGTGAATGTATTTTGTGTTTCTAACATGTTCTTGCTTGAATGGCCTAGTCTCTATCATTGACTTTGCTCTTTGCTGGTATATTGTATCTTACCCTTTGAACATGGCAGCTTTTTCTCAATTTGAAGTCTTGAGTGCTAGGGCTTATCTTGGGTTTCTGGTGTACCACAGTTTAATTTGAAGCTTTTCCTTTGTGCTGTGAAGCATTAGTAGGTAGCACTGGCAGCATTGGCATCTCAGATTCAGAGACTATGTCCTGGCACTGTCATTCTAAAGCTAGAAGTTTTAGTTTGAAAAATTCAGTCCTCAGTGGTTTTTGTTCTTAGATGGCCCAGAGTTTAATTTTTTCTTCAGACTATAAAAGGTTTTGAAATTAGGACTGCTTGAAACATGTCAACAGCCAGAATGGAAGAAATTACTTTTTGATGTTTCTTTCTTCATGCTGAGGTTTGATTGTAGCCAGTTGCTTTGGATTTTGTACTCTACACAGGGAGCCAACTCAACTACTGTGTTTTCATCTACACTGGCTCACAATCTGACTTAACCACAGCCACTAATTAGCAACAGGGCACCAAGAATATGAAGGCCCTGCCTGACACAAGAGCCAACTTGTCTGTGACCCAAAAAAAAAAACAAAACAATAGGGGTGCTTAATAAGTCTGAAGATGTTAATTAGAATATGGAGATACCAAGTAATGCCTTGGTTAGCATTCATTTGGTTCAGTCAGAAGTACTGCACTACTACCAATTGCTTCCTATGAAACGTATGTCAACAGCCCTCATTTGGAATTTCTTATAAATCCTGTTGGTCCAAAGACAAATTCTAGATTTCACAGGGAGCTCTTGCCTTCCCTCTCGCAGAGTGGGGAGTGTATATTTCTAACATGAGACAGTTCCATCCCTGTTCACACTCTGCTCGTTTCTCATGGGAACTTGGACGCTGTATTCAAATAGATGTGGATGTGATTTGCATCTCATTCAGGGTGGAGAAGGTGAGTGCTTTTGACAGATTGTAGAGTTAGGTGGGTGGTGTTATTGTTATTGTTTTGGTCTTTTTGAGACAGGGTCTCCCTGTAATCCCAGTTGACCTGGAACCTGGAGCTCACTTTGTACACCAGGCTGGCCTTGAAATCACAGAGCTCTCAGAGATCTGCCTGCCCCTGCCTCCCAAGTGGAGTTTAAAAGTGTGTACCACCACACCCAGCAGATAGAGTTAGCTTTATGTATGCTCTATGACCAGAAAGAGGTAGCCACAGCAGCTATGGACTAGTCTTGTGGCATTTGGACAATTGAAGGGAGCCACTTTTGTGCCTAAATGGCCTATGCAGGTCACACACTAACCCAGTGCATGGGACCATGCAGCCTGTGTCTCATGAGACAGTCCTAGCAAGTGTTGGAGCCTCAGTGTGGGCATTCAAGTGAAGAATCTGAGACTCCGTGGTAGGTATTGTTACTCGGATTATTTGTTGGTGCTTTATTGTGAAGAGCTGGTAGAAAGAAGGAGGCTCTTTCAAAATGCTGAGATACACATGATGACATGTCCTTATTTCTTATAAAGAGCTTTTTACCAATCTTGAGTGTTGTATCAGAATGTGACTTTAACCTCATTGGAGAAGCCTCCTGCAGCCAAAGTCGCTAAGAAAACATTATCTCCCAACAAGAGGTAGTCAGCGGCCTGCTCTGGGCTTAGGCTAGCCCTGGAGGATATAGTCCTGCACTGAACTTGGAAAATTCATAGTTCACGGAGGGCAAATGGTGTTTGGTTGGTGATGTGGCCTTTCTTCTGTAGCGATTTACAAGGCGGTAGCTGGCCAGAGCTGCCCTGATGGCCACAGGAGACTTCTGGATGACAGCAAACCAGCTTGGCCTCATCCAAATCTCTCCCCCAGGGCGTCTGGGGCCTGTGATCTCTCCCTGCCTGGTATTTTAGCAAATGACATCTCATCAGAAAGGTCTATCATTAGCATTCCTCAAAAAACCCTGAGGATATCTGGACAGAATTAAAGAAGAAAGCAGACTGAAGATGAGCGCCAGGGAATCCCTCCTGGTGTGAGGACTAGTTGTCTGCAGCTTCAGGCAGCCAGGGGTGAGAATGGGCCCTCTGCCTGCAGCATCAACCTGCCTCTTGCTAGAGGTTTGGTGTGATAAGGACTCAGGTTTGAGGAGGAAAGCAGTATGGATTCCTGAATATTGTACAAGTTTTTAACGATATAGCAGTATTTTCAAAGATTCTGTTGTCTCCTCCAAAAAGGCAAGGGGTTGAGTCTCATTTTCCAGGGCTAAGGTCTGGGAGCAAAGATGTGGTAAGGGAGAAGGGAGAGTGAGAGACAAGAGAGCGAGAGACATCAGAGGGAGAGACATCCTACTAAGGACAGACTAGAAGAGAATCCAAGACCTGTGTTGGGTGGGCTACAGTCAGGGGTGCTAGAATATGGAATGTCAGGCAAGAGGAACACACAGCTGGAGAGGTAATCACCCAGACCAAGTGGCCTTCGTTGGTCAGTGCTCTTGAAGCATGCGCTCTTCTGCCCTGAGACATGAGAGCACATGCAGTCTCATGGAGATGATGTCTGTAAAGACCTAGGAGGGTGCCATCTCTTTCCACATAAGTGAATCCTGGGGCCTGGATACTTCTCATTTGTGATAGTACTTAAAACGGACTTATTTTTGTATTTATTTATTTATTTGAGTGTGAGTGTGTGTGTGTGTGTGTATGTATGTGTGTGTGTATGTGTGTGTGTGTGTATAGCAAGTGCACGTTCATGCATGTTTGCAGCTGTGCATGCCAGTGCTCATGTAGAGTACATAGACAGTGTCAGGTTCCTAGGAACTGAAGTTACAAGCATTCTGAGATCCAAACTCTGGTCCTCATGATTATGCAGCACGTGCTCCTAACACCGAGCCATCTCTCCAGCCCCTGCGATGCTAACTTCTAAAATATCCTTATACAAGGCCCAACGTTTGGACAATGTCCTGCACTGTAAGAACACACACACAGCAAGAATACTGTGCAGACATGGAAGCAGGTCTGGCTTGCAGACTGAACTTCTGGAAGCTGCCATACTGGCCCAAGACCTCTGTTTATATGACCTAGGTGACACGCCACTGTTTTCTAAACTTTTTGTGGGTTTTTTGTTGTGTTCTAATCTAGGTGAATTGTTGTTGTTGTTATTGTTGTTGTTGTTTCTTTTAAAAGCTCTGATAATATGGTAATTTCCTTCTAGATCTTTTTCTGTATCTTTGATTGTTTTTTTTGTGTGTTTGCTTTTTGCTTTTTGAGATGAAGTAGTGTTCACTATGTACCCTTGATTGGCCTGGAATTCCCTGTGTTAGACCATGCTGCCCTCAAACTCACAGAGGTCTGTCTGCCTCTGCCTCCCAAGTGCTCTGGGATTAAAGGTGTGTGTTACCATGCCTGGCTGTGCCTCCTTTTATGTATTTTGTTTCACTGTGGAATGTGTGCAGATGCATGTGTCTGAGCACACACCCAAGGAGGCCGGAGAAGGACGCTAGGCGCCTTCTGTCACCTTCCAGCTTTCCTCTAGACAGGCAGCCAGCAAGTCAAGACTGTCTCCAACCCCAGGACTGGAGTCACAGCACACCCAGTTTCTCACATGGGTGCCGGAGAGCCTGCACTCGGGTCCTCATCCTGCGGCGAGCTCTCCCATGCACCAGGCCATCACCCCGCCCCTTCTGCATCTTGTTCTCATCCATTCTCTCTTCTCCAGTAGTAGAGAGTGTAGTTTTTATGTAGTTTTTATGTAGTTTTTTAGGCTCTGGTCACTGCCCTAATCCTATGCTGTGAATAAAGTATTCTGTCCTTCTGAGGCCCTGCCAAGTCCCACTCTGCAGACCTGTCTCATCCTCTGTGTCCTGCTGCATACAGGATGCAGGAAATCTGCCCTCAGGTACATCAGTGAGCTTCCAGGGTTTAGAGTTTATGGGAGTTCAGTTGTCACCAAAGCTAAGGCCTGTAGGCTGTCTTCAACCCTTGATGACACACATCTTTAGTTTTTGGCATTATTCTCCTATAATCATTTTAAAAATTTTTGTTTTGGTTTTTATTTATGTATACATGTACATGTCCTTGTCTGTGTACATGGGTTTAAGTACCCACAGAGGTCAAAAGAGTGTATCCCAATCCCCAGAGTTGGAGTTACAGACAGTTGTGGGCCACCCAGTGTGGGTGCTGGGAACTGAACTGTTGTCCTTTGGAAGAGCACCAAGTGTTCTTAACCACCATCTCTGATCATCTTTGATTTCTTCAGTTGGAAGTCACCTTAGGGATATGCCAGTGAGTCAGGATTGAAATGGCCTCAGTACCGTGGACTAGTCTTGCCGTTGCTTCACCCCGCCTGTCTCCCTCAAACGACCCCTTCTCAGATCAGTACCCTTGGCTTTCCCGTCACCTTTACCTGCTGGTTGGTGCTTCCTACTCCATACTGAGATCTCTGACTGGGATCAGACCTTCTGGAACTGTCTGCCGTGGCTGGGCAAAGAGGCATGTATGGGTAGCAGATCTGCCCACAAGAAAGGGGGGAATGGAAAAATTAAGCATTGCTTTTAACACTTTGATTAAACTTTCTGTGATTATGATCACTTGCTCAGTCCAAACATTGTATACTGTCACATTTATTGACTCTAGCATGTGAAGTGCAATATTCATCTGTCACTGCAGATAGAACACAAAGGAGCAACTGGCAGCTTTTCCACTAGGACATGATGCTTGCAGGGTTTTAGGTGAAGTAACTTTGTTTTGTGAGTGATCTGTAGTGATGTGCTTTTTTGACCTGCTTGGTATTAAAGGACTTGATGCTTGCTAGGCAAGAGTTCTGCCAGTGAGCTGCACCTCTAACCTTGTACTGTGATGTTTTGAGTACACTTAAGGGACAGAAAGAATTGGGGTCATTAGTTTCTTTACTTGTGAAGACTGTAGAAAAGGCTGTGATGGAATTCACATCTAGTCAGGCACTGTGAGGCTTTGTGAGGACTGTGGGGCTTGGAGGACAGCAAGTCTCCATGAAGTCTGCTCAGTCAGATTGCGATCTAGATCTAGATGTTTGTTCATTTCCTCAGGCCTAATTACCTCCTTTTCTATGTCTGTGTATGTGCATGTGTATGTAGGTATGTGTGTGT
Source organism: Rhizomys pruinosus (assembly GCA_009823505.1). Taxonomy (NCBI): domain Eukaryota; kingdom Metazoa; phylum Chordata; class Mammalia; order Rodentia; family Spalacidae; genus Rhizomys; species Rhizomys pruinosus. The sequence continues at coordinate 3,385,492 of VZQC01012421.1, forward strand.
GTGTGGTATGTGAGTATGTTGACGTGCATGCATAACAGAGGCCAGAGGAAGGCACCTGTGTCCTACTCTATCAGTCTGTTTCTGTCAGTCCTTTTGACCTTTTGAGGCAGGGTGTCTTGCTGAACCAGGTAGGCTGGCTTCTAGAAAGCCCAAGGGATCCTTCTATTCTGTCTCCGCTCCCTGCAGCACTGGGGTTAAATGTGTGGTCAAGCCTAGCTTTGCCCCAACCCCCCTGCTGGGGGTCTGAATTCAATTCTAACCCTCTGGGGCAGGTTTCACTCTAGGGGCTGGAAAGGGAGGGGATGGCTCAGCAATTAAGAGCACTTGCTGTACTTCCAAACTCGTTTTCAGTTCCCAGCATCCATGCTGGGTGGCTCACAACTACCTGTACCCTGAGCTCCAGGAAATCTGCTGCCTTCCTGGATTCAATGGGCACCTGTATCCACATATGCACCCCCTCCCAATATAAACATAATTAAAAAGCAAATATAAAAGAAACAAAAGCAATGTTCAAAGGAGTATTTATAATATGTGGCATTTATGTGAGGAGAAAGAAATAACATGAATATGATTAATGATATTTAATTTATAAAATGATAGTAGCAATCAGAAACTAATAAAAATACAGTGACCCTTAGATACCTCAGGGGAATTGGTTTAAAGTCCAAATAAAAATAGTCACTGAAAGTTTAGAAACTTCTATTACTGCCAATCTTTTTTTTTATGATCCCTACATTATCTGGCCTAATATGGGATTGTGACTCACAGTTTAAGGAGATAATACATCCTCAGATAATGCCCTAGTTTCTCATATAAATTGGCACAGTATTTTCATATGCCGTATGTATATCCCAGCATATACCTTAAGGATATACCTTAAATCACCTCAAAATTACCCACAATGCCTTGGGAGATGGCTCAGTGGTTGAATAGGAATACTGCCTGCTCCTGCAGAGGACCCAGATTCTGTTCCCAGCACCCACATTATGCCTAACAACCACCTATAACTCCAATTCCAGGAGATTCAATATGTTCTTCTAGCCTACACACACACACACACACACTGCACACCCAGGTACGCTTACATATGTGCAGGGAATACACTCATATACATAAAAGAAAATGAATAAATGTTAAAAGATTAATCATAATCCCTAGTGCAATGTAAGTGTTCTGTAAACAATGATTATGTTGTATTGTTTATGGAATAATTACAAAAATATTTTTGTAATTATTTTTTCCAAATATTGCCAATCCACTATTCAGGCATGTAAAATTCAGGCATACAGAGCTAGTTCACCTGACCATCTGACCATGCTGAAAATTAACTCAAACAGAAGGAATTAATTTTGAAGTTCAACTTAAACAAAATTGTACATCAAACTAAGATGTCATAACGAATATTTTAAAAATAATTCTAGTAAATCTTGAACCCAGTGTGCTGACACTTGATTGAAGACAGGGTCAGGATTAAGGATAAGAATAGTATGAATTACAACAGATTTAAAGCTTTACTTAGTAAGTTTTCTACTGGTAATTGTATTGGTATTGATATCTTTATATATTGTAAGATTCATAAAATTAATAAATACATGGCTATTAAAAAAAAAGCAAATATAAAAAGATAAATGTCGCAGGTGTGGTGGTGCACGCCTTTAATCCTAGCACTCCGGAGGCAGAGGCAGGCGGATCTTTGTGAATTCAAGGCCAGCCTGGTCTACAGAGTGGGTTCCAGGACAGCTGGGGCTACAGGGAAACCCTGTCTCGAAAAGACAAAAAATAAAAAATAAAAAATAAAAAAATAAATGTCCCATAAAGGGCTAGCAAATGGCTCTGTGGGTAAAGGTACCTGCTACCGAGCCAGACAACAGGGGATCCCTGGAACCCATGTGGTGAAAGGAAAGAACTCCTTTGGAATTACTTTTCCAGGCCCCTGGTTCTTACTCTCCCACCTCACCTCAGCCCCCGTTACCTGCAGCCTCTGGGTGACTGGGCATCATCTTCTCCCAGGCTCTGAGCAGGCTGTGCTGCTCTGGAGGTGCGGGGCCCTGCAGCCGCACAGTCACTTGTACCTTAGCTCTGCTACATTAGAAAGGGGATCGCAAAGCCATTCACTCAGGTGCTTTCAAAGCAATGTTGTGTCTCTTGGACATGACTTCCTTGTCTCTGAGCTGAATGTCTGGACAACTTCTGCATACAGAATGCAGACATAAAGCAGCCACATATGCTGGGTGAGGTAACACTTGACATTCTTATGGTTTTTATTCTTAGAAGTTTAATTGATCCATTTGTGCTGGCCAGTCACCTGGCCAAGGAACCAAGCCAGGAGAAGCCAGGATTCACTTTAAGCCATGCTAAAGAGATAGGCAGAAGATAAAGAGAGCCCTTCAATCATGTAATGTACTTTTCTGTCCCAGAATTCCTCCTCCCTAATGCCATAGCTTACAGAGCCCCAGTCATAACAGCCTCTTACGTCTGTCTGCCTGCTTTTCCTTTTCCTCTTTCTGTCCTTCTCTAGGCATTCTTCCCCCAGTACTTTGGGCAGCATCCCTTTTCTCTGCAGCTCCCCTCCTCCCACGGGGCTGCCTGGCTACCATGTGGCTGACCCCAGCTCTTAACTCAAATAGCACTGCCCTTTCTCTTTCTCTGCTCCATCTTTCTCCTCCAGCCAGCTGCCAGGAGTTGCAGCTGACTTGTCCTGAGCCCAGAGGGATTATTTTTTTTTTTTTATAAAATTGTCCTCAAGCTTCTATTTGAGTCCCTTCTTAAAAGAATTATGCGTATTGGGTGTATTGCATGCATGTGTGTAAGTGCATCCTTGTCATTCAGTGCCTGAGGAGGTCGTAAGAGAGAAGAGTGTTTGATTTCTGGATTGTCTGGAACTGGAGTTACAGACTGTTGCCAGCACCATGTGGGTACTGGGGAACTGAACCCAGGTCCTGTACAAGAGCAACCATGCTCTTAACTGCCCAGCCATCTCTTCGGTCCCTGAGTCCATTCTTAAATGCTTTTATAACAAGACTGAAAATGCCAAGAAAGGCTCCCAGTCTCTCCAGAATCCGTAATTCATCGAATGCCAAATGTTCACCGTCAGCTCATGAAGAAGTGAACATCTTAGTCAAAGAAATATTTTCTAAGAACAGAGTATTTTGTGATGACCTGGCCAAAGGGCTGGGTGCCTATTGAACACAATAAAGCATGCATGGTACTGTTTTATATAAAAGAGTCGACATGAAGAATGAAGATGGAGACATCAGCTAGGGCACAGGGGCTTCTTAAAATCAGCGGACTGTCAGCTCCTTTGAGTAGGAAGCATTAGTCTTACGGTCTTTTGAGGTGGTTCCATTTCCTCTGTGTACTTACTGGAAAATGCCGATCCACATTAGTAACTAACTTTAAATAATTCTGTCTTCCTAACTGCCTCCAGTATTCCTGGTTGCCTTTGCCATGTCCCCCAACTAGAGCTCACATTTCTAGTCATCTTTTGATTTTTGAGAATATCTATATAAAGATCTGTAGAAAGGCAGCTTTACCTTTGAGGAAATTTTAATAAAAGGAAGCATTAAAGCAACTTTTCTTCTCCCAAACAAAGCAATTGCAGTAAACTCCTCAGTGGTCACTTCAGTCCTGTTTACCAAGTTGTCATGGCAACTATTCAGTAGCTCTTATAAAGACCTAGCTAAATAACTATAAATGAAGCTCAGCTCAAGTGAAGAGCATTCTCAGGGTGGGTTTTCCAAGAACAGCAAAGTTGCCTGATTTTGTCCTGCAGCATCTGTGTGTGTGTGTGTGTGTGTGTCCATCCATCCATGTGTCTGTGTACATGTCATCTTTCAAAATCAAGAATCTTTGGATTCTTACATGTATTTGGGTATTTGTTAGTGTGAGAATGAGAGTCAGCTTGCTCCTGTAGTCTGAAGTATCTTCAGCAATCCCACCATGCCAGCCTCAGGAGGCTGGACTTCTTTGAGCAGAATCAGGAGTGAATTAAACAAGCACAGCCCAAGACGCCACATAAAAGGCAGGGAACAGGGCTGGCTGCTGGGATTAGCGGGTTTTGTCTGTCTGCGTAGGTGCTCCCCATCCAGCTGCTAGAGATGCAGCTGCTCCGGGAGGACAAAGCCTGAAGGGAGAGAAAGAGAACCCAAGGTAGAGCTTTTAATTGTTTTTTCTTCGTTTTGCTCTGCCTTTAAGTTTCATGTACTTTGTAACGGCTGCGGTAGCCTAGAGCTGTGTGGATCAGATGCAGGGATTTTGCTGATAGTGTAAGCACCAGAACTGTTGGGTTTCTAAACAAACTGGGAAGTGCTGGTTTCAATTTTTGTAAAAATGTTAATCCATGTATCACCTAAAGTGTTGATTACGAGGTATATTTTTATAAGGAGCCCAGCTTTTAAAGAAAAAATGATTTTGAATGCACTGCAGACTTGTAGCTTTGCCTTACCTTGTGCTTCAGCAATTTTAAATAAATCTACACAGGAAAAACTGTTAAAGTGCATTATAAAGCAGGCTTCACAAGTATATGAAAAGTTGAATGGTTGTTGGGTATTTGTGTTCGTGTGTGTGTGTGTGTGTGTGTGTGTGTGTGTGTGTGTGGAGAGAGAGAGAGAGAGAGAGAGAGAGAGAGAGAGAGAGAGAGAAATATTGTTCCCAGCCTGGAGAAATCTGAAGAGGCACGTTTGCTGGATTCTCCAGAGAGATCCCCTAAGAAAGAACTCAGAGAGTGCTCGAAATGCTCATCTGTGCCTGCACTGAGGGGGGAATGGGGTTAGGTTGATGTCCATTCAGTTGCTAAGTGAGTCCTGGGAGGGATTAAATGTTTTCTATGTGAAGGTGGTTTTTCATATTAAATAAGAGTAACATTTAAAAGAAATGAATGATAATAGTCTGCCTGATACTTGATTAAATCTTGTTGAAATAAACATCTCCAAACAAATGAAAATCTGAAGGTGAGCCTGGGACTGAGCTTCTTGTAAAGTTAATCTCCTCCTTACAGAGAGGCTCTGTGTGTCTGCCCCTAGTGTGTCTACCTCTCTCACTCCTTACTTGCTGTGTGGTGGATGTGTGTTTCTGTTCTCTGATGAGCCTCGTGGCAGGTTAAATTGGGCTGTGCCTAGGCAGATGGTGCATGTGAAGACACTGCCCTGGTCTGTCCCGACTGCTTCTCACTTACAGGTGCCCACTGTAAGTTGGGTTTCCTTCTCTCTCCATCTTGAGTAACCCTCTTGATGGAGTCCCCGAGCCCTGCATCTTTACTTTGGCTCATCCTAATGACCTTTTGCAGTGGCATCCAGACAGACAGGAGACCTGCTGGCTCCTCAGAGCCAGCCCCAGCCACTGAGCTGTCACAGACTTTTTTGTTGGTGTTGTCTCTTAGCATATAAAGCCCCACATTAGCATGCTATGGGCCACCCCCACATGTGCGACTTTTCTTGGTGACTTCGTTCTGGAACTCCCACTGTTCGTTCACTCAGCATACCTCCCTACCTCCCCTCCTCTTCTGCTGTCATTCCCCTTGGTGACTCTGGAGCAGATGAGCTGGATTGAGCCTAGAGACCTAAGGGTAAGACTTTTGGGTGCATAGCAGTGGCTGGGCCTGGTGTCTAAGCTCCCCCTCCCCCCCACCCCACCCCCTGTTTTCTACGTCTTGTAGAGGGTTACCCTCAGCCTCCCCCGCCTGCACTCAGTGGTTCCACTGTGATCCCTCACCCTGGTGGCTCGGGTTTCTTGTTCTCAGGCCAGCTCTTACCCTGGTACTAACAACTTGTAATCGAGGACAATTGTCAAGGTTTTTCACCACCCACCCTCAATATGAAGGCAATGTTTATTGATTAGAAAATATTTGAAAAGCATAATATTTTTTAGATTACTCCTAGTTGCAATACCCAAAGACCATCTTGTTTACATTTTAATGAACATACACGCTCTGCCTCCTCTCCCTCTTCCCCAGCCCCCAGTTCTGGGCCGGAACCCAGGGCCTCGAATGTGCTCTGCCCCTGAGTGGCATCCCCAGCACTTTGTTTCATTATTACTTTGAAACAGAGTCCTGCTAAACTGCCCAAGTTGACCTTAAACTTACTTTGTAGGCCAGACAGACTGAGAAAGAATTTGCAGTGCGCTTCTGCCTCCGCTTCCCAGGTAGCTAGAACTGTGGACGTGCACCATACCCAGACAGCTTCTTTTCCTCTAAATTGGGATCATCCTGATTTCGGGAAATACTCTCGTGCGTTTTTCATAACTGGGCTTCTGTCATTGGCTGTAATCTTTTTAGCTGTGCTATTTATGTATGTCGAGAGAAGGTGGGGGGGGTGTGTGCTGGTGATGGAACCTAGGACCGTCTCTGTACATACCAGGCGGCTGCCTTCGTAGAATGATCTACGTCTCCAGGCTTCAGTGGCTGTAAAGTCAAGTTTCTCCTGCTCTGGATTATCTCCTTTATTTGTCGCAAACAGTGCCATTTTACTCTCTCCGTGCACAGATCCTGTTTCCTTGCTAAGTCAGTGTGCATATTGTCACTAGATTCAGTTTGTAAGTATACCTAGCTGAGTTGCCCTTCATTAAAGCCAGCAACAGATGGAAAATGGCTTACAGTATGTATTAAAAGATACGTAGAGCTGGGCATGGTAGCCCACACCTTTAATCCCAGCACTTGGGAGGTAGAAGCAGGCAGATCTCTGTGAATTCAAGGCCAACTTGGTCTACATAGCGAGTTCCAGGCCAGCTGGGGCTACAGGGAGACCCTGTCTCAAAAAAATGACCCCCCTCAAAAAAAAGATATATAGCTTTAATATAAAAAGAGCCTTCACAAACTGTGACAGTTGTTTTAGAAAATAAATACAGCACATAAAAGATTTGGGAAAGGTAATAAATAGCTGGGAAATAAACTGACTTTCTTAATAGCATATACAAGAAGTTCAAACTAAGATAAGATCATTTTGCCAAGGTAAGGACTGAATTAATTTTTATTGAATTTTTTCTTGCCTGCTTTAATAACACACACACACACACACACACACACACACACACACACACACACAGAGCTTGGTAGAGATAGACCTATATATCTTCTTTCAAAAGGGAAGACATTGTGGGGTGGAGGTGGGGGGTTCTGAACAGGGCTTCCCCTTGGAGCAAGCTTCTCCCCCCTGCAGAGCACTTTTTGACAGGTCTAGGGCTGTGGGATCAAACCCTGGCTGGCCCCCTCCCCCTCCCCAGTTTCCTGCTGCATGCTCTGCTCTGCCCTGCCCGCCTGGTCCCCACCCCACCCCCAGGGACTGGGCACCGCTAGCTAACTGCCCCTCCTTCCCGCCCTCTGACCAGCCTCCTCACCCTCACACCAGGTTCTTGACTGGCTCCTCAAGGTAGAGGCCTGGCCTTGGGCTTTGCTGCCTCAGCCCGAGCAGCTTCCAGAGCCAGGCTCCCTTCTCCTTCAGCTCCCTTCTCCTTCAGCTCCTGGCTGGTGAGTACCTGTCCCTCCCCACTGTATCTTTCCAGCCTGGAACTCCACGTTTGCATCTCACAGTCTGCCTTAATTTTGTAACCTGCTTTCTCTGTTCTACTTGCCTGGATTTTCCTGTTCTGCGTTGCCTGGCTCTTTGAACTGAAATGAGTCCATAATTCAATTTCACATCCTCTCCCTTGCTGCCCTGCCACTCTTGTGTGGACGGTACTTGATTAGTTATCTTATCAGGCCAGGGCAGGGGTCGCCAGGCTTGGCGCTGCTGACATTTGCGCTGTCCTCTGTAGGCAGTACAACGGCAGCCATGGCGCTGCCTCAGTAGGTACAGGAACAGCCCCCGGTGTTTCCTGACAAACTATCACTTGTGCAAACCTACTCGAGAGCGTCAATACTGTCTCTTGCTTCTTACTTTTTTTTTTTTTTTTTTAGAAAAATGGCATCTATCCATGTGTTAATTTTTTTATAACTTTGCCGTTGCTTCGAAACTTGTGTTTTACTCTGATGCGTGGTAGAAATAGGAAACTATCATTTAGCATTTTCCAGATGTATTGAGTCACTACATTAAACGGTATTGTTTTAGTAAGCAGTGATAGGAATTTGAAAATGTTTGGGAAGCCTTTATCCCAGTGTCCCTGGCGCCATTGTGTGGTGGCTGTGCACTGCCCTCTCTGATGAATGGCTGCCCCAGTTTCAGCCCCTCTGAAAGGAAGAAGCAGCTCATTAAAGTGTGCCAGATGCTTCTCTTGTTGGTATTTAACTTTAAAAGGAATACTGTTTAGCTTTCGAATTACGTGGTGACAGTCTTCTCTAGGAAATGGAAGAAAAGTGCCCCATTCCACACCGAACCCCCACACCTTTATGAGGGCAAAATAAAAATCACTTGGAAACAAATGTTTCTGTGGCCGCTTTGTGAGTCTTTTTAAAGAAGCTCTCTTTAAATAAACAAGAAAATGAGGTGAGTCTGTGCGTAATAAATCTAAGCAGCTGATTTTTTTTTTTTTTTAGCCCCTGAGCTAGCCGAATAGGCGAAGGACCAGGAGTTGAATATGAAATAGTTGAGCCCTGTGCAGAGACTGACTTCTTTGAGGCAACCTAAGTTCAGATAAGGTTATTATGGTATTTGCATAGAAGGCTAAGGAGTTTTGCTAAGCCATACGGAAGTCCACGGGATTAATGGAGCCAAATACAAAGCATTGTTACCATGCTAATTGTGCTTGAGGAATTGTAGAATGAAAAATAGCCTAACTTCGTCTTTTCCCCTTGTCCTTTGCATTCATTCTGAAGTGTAGCTCTGTGCATTTGATTGACTCATTGCATTACATAATGTCGATGATGCCCGGCTAGTTTACATTGGCCTGCAGGTGCACACCATTGCAACCCTTTGATACCTTGCAAATTAGGGAAATGAGGTCCTGTGGAGGTGGAAGGACAGGTTGGACCTGGTCTTGACGTCACTTGACTCTGATTTCCAGGCTTATCTAGCAGAGCCGGTTAGTACTCAGGGCCAGATAGCAGAAACAAAGAGGCCCGGAGCTGCAAGCAGTGTCACAGGCCACCTAGCTGCTGCTCTCTCTTTTTTTATGATTATCCATTTCAGCGGTCCTTCAACTTTAAGCCGCTGCTCTTATCCATCCGGGGCAAGCTAGCAGCATTTCTGACATAGTCTCAGGGGTTCCACCAACATGCCAGGGTGAAAAGTCTTTCTCTTCTCAGGCCCAATTAAGAAAATTAACTGGAGTACAATCGCCACTTGTTCTGTATTGCTCACCTCACCTGGGCACTCCAAGCCTGCTAGCCTTTCTTGTTGCAACATGTTGCTATAAGGTATTTAAATGACTTGAGAAGGTGGTTTGGGAATATTCAAAGAGCCTTGAGCAGCTGGCCTGGGTGCACAAGCTTTTCTGTTCTTTGTTCTGTTCATTTTGTAGACACTGTCACATTTGAAACGCCACTCTTTGTGAGGACTGCTGACTCCTCTGGGCTGTGGGGCCTGGCGGGGCACTCATCTGTGGTGCTAGGGGCAGAGCAGACTCTGAATGAACATGGGGACTATTTGATGGCTTGGGTATAAAACACCTGGAAAGGAAGGGAAGCTGGGTGGAGGGAAGGAGAGAAGGACACAATGGCCACATAGAGGTTCCTTCTGTTTCCGTCTCTTCATCCCCAGCTGGTCTCAGATCACAGGTCACAAAGTCAGGTCCTGGATGTGGATGTCAGCAGACCCAGTAGGGCCTCTTAGAGTGTTCCGCAGCGTGTGCTGCTGTGTCCTAGGGTCTTTAATTTTTGTCCACCCGTGTGACCTCATGTGACGTGGCTTTGTCATGTGACTCACAGAATTTCCTCTCCATCGTGCAAATCGCCCTGTGAGCCTGGTGACCCCATAACAACTGGTTATCCAGAGACTGGGGTTTTTTTCCATCTTGCACGGGCAGTGGCAGAAGGTTTCCCAAATTCTCAAGAACAAGTTCACTTTGTTACTGTTGGCCCAGTGAATAAAGCCACCCATCCTGTTTAGACAACCCATGGTTCTCAGGATGACAGAATGAGCTCTCCAAACGTTTCTGGAGTGAAGTGATATACATGGTGCATCATGGCGGCCAGAGCGGCATTTTCCAGATGAATGCCTCTGCTTTTTGCCAGCTGTGGCTCATGGGCCCTGAGTACTCAGTTTTCTCACTGATGGTGTGAGGGCGAAGTTCACTCACTTGTGGGGGTTGGGGAGGACTTGTGGGGGGTGGAGAAGACTTGTGGGGGTTGGAGGATTGCCTGTGAACATGCCTTTGCCATTGCTTTCTCTGTGTGTCACCACTAATGGTCAAGATGGCTGACAATGGAGGGTTGTCAGTTTCATCTTGGTGGAAAGAAGGGACACAGGTATCTTGGTAGAGGACTCTGATGCTGTGTATATGCTCAGTGTGAAGCAGAGTGGGTCACTGAGGGAAGGGAATGGAAAATGATATTCTAGGGACGTGAGGGGCAAGAATGTTGTGTGGGCGGAACTGTGGAGCCTGTGCTGCTGCTGCACCTAAGAAATTGTGTGCGTGACTGTATGTGATGGGGTGCTGGGGTTCTGACCCAGAGCGTTGTGCATGCTAAGCCAAATGTGTAACTGTATGTGATGGGGCGCTGGGGTTCTGACCATGCTAAGCCAAATGCTCTAGCACTGTGCTACATCTCCAGCCCCCTTTTAGATTAAAAAAAATTTATTATTTTTATTATCTGTATGAGTGTATTGCCTGAATATATGGAAGTGCACCCATGTCATGCAATGTCCATGAAGGTCAGAAGAGGGCATCGGATCCCCTGGAACTGGAGCAAGGGTCAGTTGTTACCTGTCATATGGGTGCTGGGAACTGAACCCAGGTCCTCTGCAAAAACAGCCAATGCTCTTATCTGCTGAGCATCTCTCCAGCCCTGACTTTTAGTTTTGAACATTTTGCTTTAGTCAGTGAAGGACTTCAGTGTCAAGTTCTTTAACACTAATCTTCAGGCTCCACCGTCCTGCTGAGAAGCACTGGCCACAGATGCAGGCAGTGTGGCATCCCGTCCACTGGACACTTCCCTGAAGTCGGACTCTGGGGTAGGAGGGGACACCCAGATTTAAGCAGCTGTACTCACACAGCTCAGAAGCCTAGACTGGCAGGCTGGGTGGACATTCCATCAGGCTGAGGGTTACAGGCCTCTCCAGCCCTGGCTCCAACTACACAGAGAGCCCAATGTGAAGCAAGTCGTCGGGAGGCCTGAAGGACAGGACAAACCTGGCCTTGGAGTGTCGCCAGACCGCCTGTTTCCCAACTGCTCAGTGCAATATTTTGTACAATTTCTATTTTTTTTTTGTGGGGGGGGAGATTTTTGAGACAGGGTCTCCCTAGTTCTAATTTATACTTAACAGATATCAGCTGTGATCATGGCCTGGCTTATTTCCCATTACGACTAATGAACAGACAGGAGAGAGGATTCCTAGGACACACAGCTCAGCACTCCCCATCCCTCCAGGCCTGTCTTCCTGCAGGACAGTAAAGTTTACAGGGGCTTTTCAGAAAATTACCAGTGATCTCAGCATACTTTGTTGAGCAGTTATTTTTCTCCTGGTAACCTAGTCTGTGTTCATAAATATTTCTAAATCAGCAATATTTGTTATACTATATACAAATGAAGTTGTTTAATCTCAGTTTCTCCCTGTGAGAAGGGGGTGGTGGGAAGGGATGATGTCTCAAGGCCCTTTCAGATCCATCTTGAATCTGATGACATCCTCGCTCTCCAGGTGACCTTTCTGCTTGGTGACTGGGTGTTTGGCTTGAGTTTTTCTGCATTGCCGCTTTCCTTTTTCTTTATGACAGTTTAGACTTCTTACCTCCATTTTGTGGAGTATCTGTATATCTGAGAGCCTTTGTATTCCTCTCTATACTAACTTTAATTTTCTTCTTAAATCTAAGTATCATGATTAGTCTTCATTTTCCAGAATATTGGAAGTTTTGTGTCTCCTTGAAATTTGAACAATTATGATGCAAGGAACCACACACATATCTTCTTCTAGTGATCATTGATTTGTGTGGCCACATGGCTGCTATATAAATCTGTGAATTAAGCATCATGAAACTCACCCTGACCAGACCTCTCAGTTTGATGTATTCCCAGCTCTGAATGTTGAAGACTGGCCCCCAGAGCCCCGTTTCACTCCTGCCTTTTTCTAGCTCTGCATCCTGATAGCATTGCACAGCCATAACCTTGGGGCTTGATAAGTGACTCAGTGAGATTCACAGCTATTCAGCATTCTAATGACTGGCCTGGACACCCTTGCCAGCATCCTCAGAGGGAGACAGCTGCCCACCTAATTTGTATTTCTCAGCATGATTTGTCAGAGTGAGTCTGAATAGAGGGGTCTTTGACCTATTCAGCATGGTGGCTGGAGAAGCAGTAGAACAATGATGAACAGATTGAGATTGAGGTTTAGTGTTGCAGGATGAAGAGGTTGCCTTAGATTCTTTAAATAACAAGGCAACACATTAGACCCAAGGCTGCTCCCAGGATTTACAGATGGAATTTATCAGCGGGATGAACCTTTCGTTGGCTTTTCCAGGGCCTTGGCATAAATGGCCCTCTCTTTCTCCTTTCCTCTTTCTGTAAGTCTTTTTGTTGTTGCTGACGTAACAGTCCAGGCTGTCCTTGAACTTGTGTTGATTCGATCTTCCTGCCTCAGCCTCGTCAGGCCTGGATTTCAGATGTACTACCACACCTGCCTTTGCTTTGTGTGGGTGTTATTTTTTTTTTTTTTTTGGTTGGTTTTGGTTTTGTCTCATGAAACATTACTTCTTGGATTCTTTTTTATTTTTTATTGAGGTTTTGTGTATTTCACACAAGATTTCTTAATCAAATTTAGACCCATCCCCCTTCCTTGAGGAGGAAACCGCCAGAGCGCATGCATTCTGGAATACATGCCTTTCATCTTTTTCTCAGGCTTTTTAAAATTTTTGGATACAGAAGTTTACTGTTTTGGGCAGAAGTTTATTGTTTCAGTCAGTTCCTTGACTTTTTGTTGTATTCCTTCCAATTTGTATATCACTCCAAAATATGCATACATACATGGCACACATATACCAAAGTTATGATGTATGAAAATAAACTGTAGGTAATTGCAAACCATGTTCAGAGAGTCACGTTTTGTTGGATTCTTTTTTTTTTTTCTATGTGTACGAATGTACTGTCTGCATGTAGGTCTGTGCACCCGTGTCGTGCAATGCCGCAGAGGTCAGAAGAGGGAGTTGGATTTCCCTGGTACTGGAGTTCTCCTGGAACTGGAGTTACAGGTGGTTCTCAGCCGCCATGTGGGTGCTGGGGATCGAACCCGGGTCCTCTGCAAGAGCAGTCGGCACTCTTAACCGCTAGGCTATCTCTCCAGCCCCTGGATTCTTTTTTGATGGTAGGGTTAGAACCCCAAAAGTGGCTATCCCTAAGACTCCTTGAGCAGCTAGGGAATCAGGTGACCACTAGGATATTTCCCCCAGGGAAGTACCAAGGGCTAACAACTCAGCTACACACATCCCCCATCCCTACGACTTTGTGTGTGTGTGTGTGTGTGTGTGTGTGTGTGTGTGTGTGTGTGTGTGTGTGTGAGAGAGAGAGAGAGAGAGAGAGAGAGAGAGAGAGAGAGAGAGAGAGAGAGAGACAGGGTCTTCCTGTAGCCCCAGCTGTCCTGGAACTCACTATGTAGACCAGGCTGGCCTTGAACTCACACAGATCCGCCTGCCTCTGCCTTCCAAGTGCTGGGATTAAAGGCGTGTACCACCACGCCCTGCCTCCTATAACATATTTTAATGGATGCTTAGAGTCCACAGTTTTTTTGTTTGTTTGTTTATTTGTTTGGTCTTTTTCGAGACAGGGTCTCCCTGTAATCCCAGCTGTCCTAGAACTCACTCTGTAGACCAGGCTGGCCTTGAACTCACAAAGATCTGCCTGCCTCTGCCTCCCAAGTGCTAGGATTAAAGATATGCCTGCCATGCCTGGCTCTAGAGTCCATGGTTTTTACTCCCCCTAATTTTAAATTTATTTAACTCTGACATTTAGAGAGAGAAAATTGTTTTATTTGATCACATATGCACTTTCATCCTTTCTTAGTGTTTCCAGGAGCTCCCTTGAGAATTTAATTATTTTTTTTTTTTGCCTTTGTTGACACTTTGGTCAACATGAAATTTTTTCCAAATTGCATCATAGCTTTTATATTTAAAAAGTGAGCTCCAAATACCAAGTGTCCAGTTTGGAAGGTGCAGCAAGGGCCACAGGCATGGAACAAGTCCAGGGTCAAGAGGAGCGTCCTGTGGGTACCCACCCTCTCTGTCCTCATCTTCGGGCTTGTCTTGATAATCTCGGGCTGGAGAGATGGCCTAGCGGTTAAAAGCGCTGACCGCTCTTACAGAGGATCCAGGTTCGATCCCCAGCACCCACATGGCAGCCGAGAACCGTCTGAAACTCCAATTCCAGGAGAACTCCAGTTCCAGGGGAATCCGACACCCTCTTCTGACCTCCGCGGCATTGCACGACACAGGTGCACAGACTTGCATGCAGACAGTACATTGATACACATACAGAAATAAATAAATGCCAGGCGTGGTGGTGCACGCCTTTAATCCTAGCACTTGGGAGGCAGAGGCACGTGGATCTCTGTGAGTTCGAGGCCAGCCTGGTCTACAGAGTGAGTTCCAGGACAGCCAGAGCTACAGGGAGACCCTGTCTCAAAAAAAAAAAAAAAAAGAAGATAATCTCACCTCCTCCCCCTTGCATCAGATTCCAAGATTGCTGGACGGTCCAGTGTGCTCTGCTCAGCTCTGCCAGCGCCAGTCAGCTCTTTCCCTCCCGTGGTAGCGCCCGCCTTGATGACTCCCCACCCTGAGTTTCCCTTCCTAGCACCCCTGGAGCTCAGCAAGCCCTGAGAGTGTCCTCGCTGAGCGCAGCAGAGCGCAGAGCCCTGTCCCCCTCCCGCTCCCTCTCTCTGAGCCTGCCTTTCCTGCAGCTCCCACCCCAGCAAGCCCCGGTGTTTGGCCTGTGCTGAAGAGGCCAGGGAACCCAGGTCCCTCTAAATTCCCTCAGCTGAAGTCGCCTGCTCTCCGAGGTCCCTCAGCTCCCCGCTTGTGTTGCCTCACTGACCCCTGCTCCACGCTGACCCATGCTCCATGCTGACCCCTGCTCCACGCCGACTTGCCTGGAGCACGTTTTTGACATTAGGATTCATCACATGGATTTTTAAACTGTCCATCACCCTTCCAGCCTTTCCTTGGATTTAAGATGCATTCTCTTGCCAGGGACAGTGGTGCACATCTCTAGTCCCAGCACTTGGGAGGCACAGGCAGGCAGATCTCGGTGAGTTCAAGGCCAGCCTGGTCTGCATAGTAAGTTCCAGGACAGCTGTGGCTACAGGGAGACCCTGTCTGGAAAAAAAAAAAAAATCCCTTTCCCAGGGACATCCTTTCCTTCTTAGAGGTAATCCTCTTCCCAGTAAGACTTCTTTCTGTCTGTCACTCCTCCTTGTCTCTTGCTACATAGACTCCAGATCTTCAGGGTAAGACAGCAGCTACCTCCAGTGGCCTGAGCAATTTATATACCTGAATATTTATTTTTCTAACCAGTGCCAGGGCTTCGAGTCGATGCATCTGACCACCCCATGATCACAAAGTGATTGCAAAGCCACAGTTGTTGCCTCCTTAGAGACCATCAGCATTCAGTTTTCTCAAGAAAAATTGTTTGTTTGTTGGTTGGTTGTTTTTCAGACATGGTCTCAGTGTAAAGCCCCTGGCCGGCTTAGACCAGACTGGTCTCACGTTCATGGAAATCTGCCACCTGGGTGTTGAGATTGAAGGTGTAGGCCACCACTCCCAGCCCAACAAATCTATTTTTATTTATTTTTTGGTTCTTGTTATGCCTTCATGGTGCATCTCATTAACCCTGACAGGGTCCGCTGGGTCAAAAGAAACTTCTCTCCGGGCCCTCTCCTTTTATTTAGGAAAGAAAGTCTTTCACAAGAGTCCCTCGGTGAGTTTGTGTGCTCTACTGGCCCTTCCTGCTTTCCTGCCAGCAAGCTGGGGAAGTGAGCATCTGGCACCTGTAAGTTTGCACATTGGATGCTCTCACCTCCAGAGCACCGCTGAACAGTTCCTTGGCAGGTGCACCTGAGGGCTGGCCACAGTGAGGGGGAGCAGAGGTTTAGGGCGGACAGACAAAAACAGTGCTGAGAGAGAACCTTCCAACAGGTCCAGCCTGATCCCAGAATTTGTGCATAGACATTTTATACCTACGAAGGCTTCAATGAAAGGGTTAAGTCAGTCACTTTTCTTGTCCCTCGAACCTGACTTGATGAGTACTAGAAAGACAAAGCAGCCTGCCGCCCCACAGAGCAGAAGCAGAGATGTGTGTGCACGTGGTGTGAAGGCATCACCCAGCGCTGATGTCACTGACTTCTAGGGCAGCATTTCCCCAGCTGTTGTGGTCAAAGGGCAGTTTTGTTTGGGAGGATTTTTGTTTTTATTACATTTATTTATCTGCAAGTTATTTGTATTTGTTATGTGTGTGGGTTCACGTGGAGGTCAAAGGACAACTTGAAGGAGCTGGTTCTTTCCACCCACCATTCTGTTCTGGGGGTGGAGGAGGGACTGGAGAGGGAGTGTATGTACCCTGTCTTGGCCCATTCAGTCTGCCATTAGCATCCATTTCCCCTGCATGGTTCTTTTTATTTTAATTTTTTTTTAATTTTATTTATTTCTGTATGTGTATGAATGTACTGTCTGCATGCAAGTCTGTGCACCCGTGTCGTGCAATGCCGCGGAGGTCAGAAGAGGGTCTCGGATTCCCCTGGAACTGGAGTTCTCCTGGAATTGGAGTTTCAGATGGTTCTCGGCCACCATGTGGGTGCTGGGGATCGAACCCGGGTCCTCTGTAAGAGCGGTCGGCGCTCTTAACCGATAGGCCATCTCTCCAGCCCCCCCCCCCCCCGCATGGTTCTTATCATGGCGATAGTAACTGAAGGTGTCTGGGTTGAATAAAACTTAATGGTGATGTAGGAGTCTGGTGTGGCTTGAAAAATTACTGTGTTGAGAATCATTGTCCTTTTCACACACTTTATTAGGGGCAGTGGAAATTCTTCATAACCAGCGGATCCTTCACTAGTTAAGTGAAAACTGTTCATGAAGTCTTCTCTAGTCCAAATTTTTTGACCTGGACCTTGTTCTTCATCTTCAAATAATTAAATAGTTGATGAGTCTATGCTGGAGATTTGAACTGAGGTCCTCATGCTTACGTTTTGTTCTAATAAAACTTTATACGCCAGGCCTTGAACTCACAAAGATCTGCCTGCCTCTGCCTCCCGAGTGCTAGGATTACGGGTGGCCACCCTATCTGGTTGGTTTCACATGGGGCCTTGGGGATCCAAACTCTGGTCCTCACACTTGAACAGCAAATGCTGTGTCCACTTAACCATTTTCCCAGTCCTTCAATGCCATTTTAAAATTTCCACTTAAGCCAGGTCTGGCGCACGCCTTTAATCAGAGGCAGGCGGATCTTTGTAAGTTCAAGGCCAGCCTGATCTACAGAGTGAGTTCCAGGACAGCTGGGGCTACAGGGAGACCCTGTCTCGAAAAGACAAAACAAAACAAAACAAAAAAAACCCCAAAACACATTATTTATTAAAGCAGGCTGTACTTTGGCAGTCCCTGCTCTGACCAGGTGCACTAATCTTGTTTGCATTTTAATCCTCAGACTAGATTTCTATTTTGGGCTACTACGAAAATAGCTATTGTGGTGAGGTTCATTCAGGAATATTCAGGAAATGTGTACCAGGAAATGAACTCCATTGTTAATGGTGAATTCTTTGGAGCTGCAAGAACCCCCCCTCCCCCCCTTCCTGAGCTTGCACCTTGCAAGCATAGAGAGCTCCGGGCTAAAAGTCCCTCTGCCTGGCTCTGGCACGCATGAGCTCTGTGACCCTAGACAAGTAAATTAACCTCTTTTTTGTCTCAGGTAATACATTTGTAAAATAGTGATAGCACCAGGCGTGGTGGCGCATGCCTTTAATCCCAGTACTCGGGAGGCAAAGGCAGGTGGATCTCTGTGAGTTCAAGGCCAGCCTGGCACTTAGTCCTTAGTGGTGTTGCTGTGGCTGGTGGTGTTGCATCTACTGTTCATACCACTGTTTTCACCAGCACCACCACCACCACCAAGATTTGTACATACAAACCAGTCCAGGTCTTGAACAGAAGTGGGTTCACTGGGCCATCCACCCATAGAGAATTGCTATGGCCACTCACCTGGAATCACTTTGTACTTGAACTTGTCCTTTAAGGAGAGACACTGCTGTAGTCCAGGGGAAGCTTGGTGGTGTCTACAGGAATTCTCTGTCCTGTGCTCATGCTATGTTGTGCTGTTCTGAGTCTATTGGAACTGCTGTGAACTTCCCTGCCTCCCTCTCTGCGGAACAGAGATGACCAAGTGGTTGCTTATATGCAAAGTATTTGGAAGGCTGTGAAATAGCACGTCCCAGATAGTTGTCTTCATGCGACCTTCACTCACTGAACTTCATGAGCTGATTTAAATTATGTGGGTTGTGAAAATAAGTGAGATACTGTGTGGGAAGAGCTTGGTCCACCAGTGGAAACGCAGTCGCTTAGCCCAGCAGTGGAAACGCAGTCGCTAGTTAGTGTCTCAGGGCTCTGTTTTTATCTTTACACTCCTTTTAGATTATTCTGTTGGTTTATTGAATTGTTTATTGCTCCTAGTACTACTTGGAGGCAGGGTCTTACGTGTCCCAGGCTGGCCTCAAACTTATTATATCGCCAAGGGTGTTCTTGAACTTCTGCTCTTTATTCTTTTACCTCCCAAGTGCTAGAATTCTAGGTATGCACCGCCCTACCTGGCTTTTTATGTGGTGCTAGGAATTGAACCCAGCGCTTCATGCGTGCTAGGTAAGAATTCTACTGAGCCACATCCCCAGGGCATTCCCATAGGTTTCTATCATGTGAACTAGAAATATTATTAAATGACCTTTCTATATGATAGGACAGGTAAACACCCAATTTCCATGGTCAGATGTGTCAGAAAACAAGAAAATTGGCAAAATTAAATCATGAGTCTCATGACCCATAAGTTCATTCTGATCAGTTATTAACATGCAGAGCAGTTCTGACTGAATCTTGTCACTTAAATTGGCAGGCCAGGTAGTCCCGCCATGCCATCCTCCCTTGCAGGGTCAAATATGCAAAAATAAATTTTATTTTGTATTTTATTTATTTTGTATGTGTTATGAATGTACCGTCTGCATATAAGCTTGTGCACCCATGTCGTGCAATGCCGCAGAAGTCAGAAGAGGGTGTCAGATTCCCCTGGAACTGGAGTTAAAGACGGTTCTCAGCCGCCATGTGGGTGCCGGGGATCGAACCCAGGTCCTCTGCAAGAGCAGTTGGCGCTCTTAACTGCTAGGCCATCTCTACAGCCCCAATAAATAAATAAATTTTTAAAAATTTTAAAGAAAAACAGCTATAGTCAGGCGTGGTGGCACATACCTTTAATACCAGCAATTGGGAGGCAGAGGCAGGCAGATCTGTTTGAGTTCAAGGCCAGTCTGGTCTACATAGTTCTGGGCCAGCGGGGGCTCAGGGATACTCTGATGAAAGGAAAGGAAAGGAGGGGAAGGGAGAGGGGAGGGGAGAGGAGAGAAGGAAGGGAGGGGAGAGGAGAGAAGGAGAGGAGAGGAGAGAAGGGGGGGAGGGGAGGGGAGAGGAGAGGAGAGGAGAGGAGAGGAGGGGAGGAGAGGAGAGGAGAAAGGAAAGGAGAGAGGGAAAGACAGCTACAAGCAGAATGACAGTTTTATTTATAGAATACACTGACTTGGTCAAGTATGTGCCTGATATGTCACCTATCTCAAGCAATACAGTAAACTCAGAAATTCATAGACTCTGCTTCTCCCCTGAAAGAATGTTTATCTGATGGGGACTGTTAGATCTGAGCTTCCCAGAATTCCAAGTGACACACAGATGCCCACTTTCTCCAGCGGCTATCAATCTTCTGACTTCTTCCCCTGTACCTGAAGTTCCACCCCATGGGTATAAATGGGTGGGCTTCAGTTGCCATCTTGCCCCTGCTGCTGTTTTGGCTCCTGTTCTATCACATGCCTGCAGGTGGCCTGCTCTGACAGTTCCACATGGAACTAAATCATGTTCCCGGAGTGACTGAGTGACTTAAGCCTCATGTGCCTTTTTGTCTGGGGGCTGGGGGGAGGGGGGTGCTCAGCCTTTTTATAACCTAACAGGGACTTCACATGGTCATGCCCAACGGACATTCACAAGGAAAGGTGAGATTCCGTAACTTCATAGGCCAAACAAAGCAGATTCTGGGAACCAAGGCAGGGACTCTTACCTATGGCAGATTTGGGGGTCCTGTGTGGAGAGGCAGCAAGTGAGGTCACCTTGAAAGACAGCCACTGCACTTAACAGTTAGGGAAACTGAGAGTGGGAAGGTGAGCTCTGGCCCAGGTGAAGACAGGAAAAGGGGTATTTTAGTCAAGAAGCAGGTAGAATTATCTATAATTGAACTAAAATGCAGGTTTGCATGCTTCAGTAGAAAGGGAGCCTGGAGCCTTATTTTAAAGGATTTGAAAGGGAAGCTGTGGCCTCTTCATTCAGTGTGTGCTGGAAGTTTGTGATTAAACATGTATACGTGTGGATTATTTACTTTCATGATTTTCCCATGGAGCTATCAAGATTTGTGTGGCTCTGGAGAAAGAGGGCAGCTCTCAGCACAGTGCTGGGCTCCAGCACTGGCTGTCCCTGGCAGCTTTGGGGGCTGTCCTTGGTGACTGAGAAATTTCCTACTCTTGAAACCTGAGCTCCAGGGTTGACTGACAGCCCCGCTTTTGCAAGTCATGTCACCTGGTGGCTTGCTTTTCTCACCTGGAGGGATTGCGCTCTATGGAGG
Source organism: Rhizomys pruinosus (assembly GCA_009823505.1). Classification (NCBI taxonomy): domain Eukaryota; kingdom Metazoa; phylum Chordata; class Mammalia; order Rodentia; family Spalacidae; genus Rhizomys; species Rhizomys pruinosus. The sequence goes on from VZQC01012421.1 coordinate 3,406,403, forward strand.
GAAGCTTAGCTTCTGCTGCTTTTCCCAAAAACGTGAAAATTAGCAAGTGCACAACAGCTGTGCAAAATGTTTGCCAGCCCCAGAGAGGACAGCAGTAAGTACAGAAACTGCCCCAGTATGCTTCTGTTTATTGCTTGTTCATTCATGGCCAGGAAGATTGTTGCTGCTTTAGTAACCCTGCTTTTGAAATCCGGGGACTTCTTATCCATTATTTATTTATGTAATGAACGAGTATTTATTCATTCACGTCTTGAAGGTTTGATGTTGCAGAGAAAGCAAATAATTCCGTAATGTCTTACAGGGTCCTGTTTGTGAATTAATGAGAGTTAAGAGGGAACATTGCAGAACATTATAGGATCATGGTGTAGGACAGAGAGGTTTTTAGTGGAACTAGTTAACCTGTGGTAAATTGGTTACCGACTGTCCAACTTCTAAGTTTAAAAAAGATTATCAAAAGATAGTGCTTGTTTGTATCTGAAGTTGAATAGGGTAGAGCTGTATTTTACAATGGTAAAGAATACAGATGTATTAAATGCTATCAGAAGAGCTGCCTTCTGTCCCTGCCTGAGGTACTCCTTTATCAAGTTCTTTTTACTATGTAATCTACATGTTTGGGGTTTCGTAGTCTTGGTAAGATGGGCCCTAATGTGTCCCTCCATTGTAAGACACAGTATGTGGGTTAATCAAGTTGGGAGCATTCCATGGAAAGTAGGTCAGGACTGACTTTAAAAATGCAATTAGGGGGGCTAGAGAGATGGCTCAGCTGTTAAGAGCGCTGACTGCTCTTGCAGAGGACCTGGGTTCGATTCCCAGCACCCACATAGCGGCTAAGATCCATCTTTAACTCCAGTTCCAGGGGAATCTGATGCCCTCTTCTGACCTCCATGGCATTGCACAACATGGGTGCACCAACGTACGTGCAGATTCACTCATATACATAAAAAATAATAAAATTTTTTTTTAAAAAAATGCAGTGAGAGAAAGCACAGCACTTATGCTAATTTTGAAGAAGAGTCTATGTGTGTGTAGAAGTAAATCTTAGAAGATATGAAGTTATTGCCAGGCGTGGTGGTGCACGCCATTAATCCTAGCACTGGCACTCAGGAGGCAGAGGCAGGTGGATCTTTTCTGAGTTCAAGGCCAGCCTGGTCTACAGAGTGAGTTCTAGTACAGTTCGGGTTACAGGGAGACCCTGTCTTGAAAAGAGGAAAGAAAAAAAAAAGAAGATATGAAGTTCAATATATCATTTTTAGTATAGCTTCTTGGTGCTGGAGGGCAGGTGCTGGTATGGTGCTGGGGTGCTCTGTGCTGGGCCCTCCGTAGCTGCGTGTGCTTTCTGGGTGCTCTGTGCTGGGCCCTCCGTAGCTGCGTGTGCTTTCTGGGTGCTCTGTGCGTGTGCTTTCTGGGTGCTCTGTGCTGGGCCCTCCATAGCTATGTGTGCTTTCTGGGTGCTCTGTGCTGGGCCCTCCGTAGCTACGTGTGCTTTCTGGGTGCTCTGTGCTGGGCCCTCCGTAGCTGCGTGTGCTTTCTGGGTGCTCTGTGCTGGGCCCTCCATAGCTATGTGTGCTTTCTGGGTGCTCTGTGCTGGGCCCTCCGTAGCTGTGTGTGCTTTCTGGGTGCTCTGTGCTGGGCCCTTGTAGCCGTGTGTGCTTTCTGGGTGCTCTGTGCTGGGCCCTCCGTAGCTGTGTGTGCTTTCTGGGTGCTCTGTGCTGGGCCCTCCGTAGCTGTGTGTGCTTTCTGGGTGCTCTGTGCTGGGCCCTCCGTAGCTGTGTGTGCTTTCTGGGTGCTCTGTGCTGGGCCCTCCGTAGCTGCGTGTGCTTTCTGGGTGCTCTGTGCTGGGCCCTCCGTAGCTACGTGTGCTTTCTGGGTGCTCTGTGCTGGGCCCTCCGTAGCTATGTGTGCTTTCTGGGTGCTCTGTGCTGGGCCCTCCGTAGCTGCGTGTGCTTTCTGGGTGCTCTGTGCTGGGCCCTCCGTAGCTACGTGTGCTTTCTGGGTGCTCTGTGCTGGGCCCTCCGTAGCTGCGTGTGCTTTCTGGGTGCTCTGTGCTGGGCCCTCCGTAGCTGCGTGTGCTTTCTGGGTGCTCTGTGCTGGGCCCTCCGTAGCTGCGTGTGCTTTCTGGGTGCTCTGTGCTGGGCCCTCCGTAGCTGCGTGTGCTTTCTGGGTGCTCTGTGCTGGGCCCTTCGTAGCTGCGTGTGCTTTCTGGGTGCTCTGTGCTGGGCCCTCTGTAGCTGCGCTGTGCTGGGAGCTTCCGCATCCCCAGTGCCTACTGGCACTGCCATCTTTCTCTGCCATGGGATTCCATGAGTCGCCTTTACAGGACCTGGCAGGGTGGCCTGCCTGCTCTTCTTTGTCCTATGTCTGACTTCTCTGGTGGCTCAGTCTGGGCAAGGCTTTTCATAAATCTTTCCAATTGATTAAAGTAAATTCATGTTTATGTGATCTCACAACATCTCCAAAAAAGAAAGTGGAGTGGGGGGGATGGATTCCTTTTGGAAATAAATTATAATTTATTAGGAGCACATGTGACATATTTCAAGTTCTATCTGGTAGTTGTTCCTAAAGCAGACGTGGTCTGTATTAAAATACACTGTTGGGTGTGGATATGTTTCCTGGCCTTCAGTGTGATATGTTCCAGGTATCCCTCTGTGCACTCTTGTGTGTTCTATTTGCCTGAATGTTCTTCCTTAGCAGGTGCCTGAGAAAGAATGAAGAGATAAAAGTAGAGTTAAACTGGGCTGGAGAGATGGCCTAGCGGTTAAGAGCGCCGACCGCTCTTACAGAGGACCCGGGTTCAATCCCCAGCACCCACATGGCGGCAGAGAGCCGTCTGAAACTCCAGTTCCAGGAGAGCTCCAGTTCCAGGGGAATCCGACACCCTCTTCTGACCTCCGCAGCATTGCACGACACGGGTGCACAGACCTGCATGCAGACAGTACATTGATACACATACAGAAATTAAAAAAAAAAAAAAAAGTAGAGTTAAACTATAGTGGGCCAGAGAACACCAGGACCCTTTGCCAGCCATGTGACATTGAGGTGGTTAGGAAAGATGCTGTCACACTCCGTTGCATTTGTGAGAATGACTAGAGTTGGCTTTACTTGACGTTTTCTGCTTAATTTTATGAGTGCTTTTGATGGTTTATTAGCTACTACTGCACATTAATATTTGGCTGAATTGACTCTGTAGTGAGCCGTTTTCTTCTGAACACAAATCCCTGCGCTTATGGGATTCTACTGACTTGGTTTCCTTAGTGGCTCCCAGCTTTGTGCCCTGTTAAGACTTATTCATTAATTTACTTGGTTTTTTTGAGACAGGGTTTCACTGTAGCCTAGGGTGGTTTCAAACTCTCAGTAATACCCTGCCTTGGCCTCCCAAGTGCTTTGAGCAAATTTTGATTTTTAAATTGCTTGTTAGGAGGGCTGGAGAGATGTCTCCGCGATCAAGATCACTGGCTGCTCTTGCAGAGGACACAAGTTTGGTTCTCAGCACCACATGGCAGCTAACAATGGGCCATAACTGGTTCCAGGGGGATCCAACTTCCTCTCTGGCCTCTGTGGGCATTACAAGCACATGATATACATGGTACACATACATGCAGGGAAAACATCCATACACATAAAATAAACAATTTTTTAAAAATTGCTTGTTGGACCAAGTCAGTACCTGTTATAAGTTACATTGGTCTCAAGAACTCTTTTGTGCTAAAGTCTTCTGGAAAAGGTATTTTCAGAAAATGGTTGCTGCTGGAAATAATACCAAGGAACAAATAGAGCACGTTTTTGTCCTGGACTCCATCTTAATCTGTGCCCTGAAGAAGTTTGCATCTCTTCGAGAACTATGTCTGTAGAAATAACACCCTGCCTTTGTAATGTGTTCAGATTGATAGCAGTTGATTACTCCCCAAGATAAAAGTGCCACTACGGCACCAATAGAGATAGTTTGCTCATTATTGTGGTTATTGCACTTTGAAACATAGTCTTAGCACCTATGTAGCCATTGTTGGCCTAGTATTCACTGTGTAGACCAGGCCAAACTCTACTGGCTTCCACCCCCTGCCTTAGCCCTGCATACTCCACCATGTGCTCTCCCATGCCCAGCTTCCTCTATTTATTTATTTATTTATTTATTTATTTATTTATTTATTTATTTATATTTACTTATTTTTATTTTTTATGTGCATGAGTGTATTGCCTACATGTGTGTAAGTGCAGCTGTGTTATACAGTGCCTGCAGAGGTCAGAAGGTGTCGGATTCCCCTAGAACTGGAGTTATGGACAGTTAGTTATTAGCCACTATGTGGGTGCTGGGAATTGAACCCGGGTCCTCTGCAAGAGCAATCAGTGGTCTTAACTGCTGAGCCATCTCTCCACCTCTCCTCTCTTTATTTTAACAATGTTAAAGGGAAAATTCATATACCACAAACTGACTTGTTTAAAATCTTTGTTTCAGTGGTTTTTAAAAATCCACAAATGTTCACACCCATCACCACAGTGAGCATTTATAACAGGTTCAACATCCAGAGAAAGCCTCCCTGTCTCTGAGAAAGCCTCCCTGTCTCTCACCGTATAACCCCTGCTGTGTGGGTCTCCATCTCTTCCATTGGCCTGAGCAGCCATTGATCCATATATCATATATCTATAATTCTATATATTCCCTTCTGTGGATGTTTTATCTGCAGGGAGTCATAGAGCGCATGGTCTTCTATGACTGGCTGGGGTCACTTAGAGTGATTTTGTGGTAACAGCCATGTCACATCTAGAGCACAGCACTTCACAGCACTCCTGCCTCTCTTCTGCATTGTTCCCTGAGCCTTTGGAGGATGATATAGATGTCTCATTTAGAGCTGAGCATCCAATAGTCTCTCATTCTCAGCTCTTTGACCAGTTATATGTCTCTGCATTTTAAATACTGCCCTCTGCAAAAAGAAACTTCCCTGATCAAGGCTGAAAGCAGCACTAATCACTATAAACATAAATATTTAGAATGCAGTTTGATAACAAGAACAGTGGTGGTCTCCCCTCCCCCCAGGGCCTAGGCCCTCCTGGATTAGGGATTTTAAATTCGTGTATCTGGTGTGGATGCCCCCTGTTGAGGAAGCCTCACATCCAGTCAGAAAGGGTTTGTCTCACCAGTAGCAGCCGTGCCACTATTGCACTGTGGGTGTATGCTACCTAGCAGGTCAGTGTTAATAGCATGCAGGGTCCAGTGCTGGGTAAGACCATTGTGTCTTTAATATAGTGTAATATTAGAGCAGGTGTGGTGGTGCATGCTTTAATCCCAGCACTCAGGAGGTGGAGGCAAGCAAGCAGATCTCTGTGTGATTGAGGCTAGCCTCATCTGCATAGGATTTCCAGGCCAGCTGGGGCTACAGGGAGAGACACCTTATCTCCAAAAAGAGTATAGTATTGGACTCTACTGTATACATGGTGTGTGTGTATGTGTGTACTCATTTATTTTCAGAAGAGGGTCAAGCTCGTGCTATGGTACATGTGGAAGTCAAGAGGACAGCTTTCTGGAAATCAGTTCTCTTCCACCATGTGGGTTCCTGGCTGCCAGCAATTGCCATTACCCCCTGGGCTACCTACCTTAGTTTTTGAGACAGGGTCTCCACTGAACCTGGACCTCACTGTTTTGGCTGGACTACAAGGCCAGTAAGCCCTTAAGGTCTGTCTGTCTCTACTGCCCCCAGCATTGGGGTCACAGACGTCCCTGCATGCCCAGCCTTTATGTGGGTGCTGAAGATTGGAATGTAGGTCTTCCTGTTTACATAGCAAACTGAGCCATCTCGCCAATCCTGATCAGAGGTGGTTTGCCACACCTGGTACCCTTCTAAACTTCAGGGACCTGTGGGACGAAATGCATCCCCCATTTTTGGTAAATATTCCACAAGCTTGAATCACAAAGCCCTTCACATAGTAGGTATTTCATAAAGTTTCACTCACAAAATGATCTAGCTGAGACGTTTAATTGCCTGGGTTTAGAACTGTTCCTTCCAAAAATCTAGCCTATTTGTCATCATCAACCTGGCTTTTACTGCCCGGCAGGCAGTCTTTGTTGGGTACACCCCAGCCCTGCAGAACTGGTTGCCAGTCAAGACTGGCAAGCATTGGTGGGCTTTGAAAGGCAAAATGCCTTTCAGTCGCTCCTTTTCCAGCCTCCAGCTGTGACATCTTTGAAAGTTAAATTCACCAGAAAAGGAAGTTGCCACTGAAAAGTGATGAACCAATGGAAAGCCAGGGTTGCCCCCTCGTGACCATGGGGTGGGTTGCCCAGGGCGACAATCAGCCTATAGATCCCCCTTCCCCTGGTTAAATTACTGGGAAGGGGCCCGGAACACAATGGCTGTGGGAGTCCACAGAAAGCTGCGGCTCCCTGCGTCCCTCCCTCCCCTCCCAGAGCTATATCAAATCCTAGAACCACGCCACACTAATTAGCCCGGAGTGGAAGGGGTTGTCATGGCGACGGAGCACTTTTTAAAGCACAGGAATGGTGTTCATTATTGTTGGAGTCTTTAGCTGTGGGGAAAAGGTCAGGTGGCAGTTGTTTTCCATATGAAGTTTGGCCTAACTGAAGGTGGTGAAGGTGGGGTGTCCCCGGAGACACTGGAAGATGGTGAGTGCTGAGCCGGCGGGACAGCCCCGGAATCCTCCGATCTTTTAGGATGTTTTTAAAAACTCAGCTGCCAGGATAAGAAATTGTATGGAGTTTGTTAAATGGAGATGCGTGCATGGAAAAGCGATGGGGCCAGAATGTGTGTCAGGCAGAGCTCTCTGAGGGTGGAGGGAGGAGTCCCGTTTTGGGGCTTCAGACGACTGCTAAATTTAAAATGCTTCTTTCTCTGCTGCGGTGAGTGTTACGAACTTAAGTCCACCACTTTACTTGGTGTTTATTTTGTAAATTTACTGTGTGCTATCTAGATCCTACTGGTTAGATTTCATTTCCCAAACCTTGTATCAGAAGTATGTAGCCAAATGCCTTCAAAATAGTTACCCTCCACCCCATCCCACCCCCTTTTTAAGCCAGAGGTGCAACGTAATGTGTGCCAAGGGTAATTATGTTTTCATAGTCTCCACTTTTCTTAGTCTTCTGAGGAGAGTTGAAATTCACAGACCAAAACTCAGAGCCACTGTTCGTTGGCTGCTTGCCCTAATTTGTTGGCTACCCTGGGTTAGAACACTGCTAAGTAAAGACAACTTGACCACAGTGTTTGGATAAGACATTTTTCAGAAAAGCCTGCCTGCCTTCTGCAGATGAGGGCAGCTGTTCCATCAAAGCCGGCATGGTTGCTGTCTCTCTCTCCCTGCCCCCTCCCCCACTAGTTTTTGAAAATGTGCCAAATAATCCAGCTTTAAACCTAATTCTGATGACCAGTTGTGTTTTTTTAAGGATCAGAGAGAGTAAGCCACTTCGCATTTTTTTGGACTTTTCAACAATCGTGGCTGCCGTTTAGTCTTTTAATTCAAGCTTCTATAGAATAACAACATACAAGTTAATTAAAAGGGATGGGGGCTTGGATGAGGAGCGCGAGTCACCGTCCAAAACGCTGAGGTGGGAAATGACCCACTTTGCTTTCCCCTGGAAAACTATTGTCTGTCGTCCTTGCCAGCTGCAGCTGGGCAGACAGGAGAGCAGATTTCGGAGGCGGAGTCTTGGCTTGGTTTCCTGTCTCAAGTCTCCATGTCCTTGGGCTCATTTCTGTTTGGAACTTGCAATAAATAAGAGTACTGGACAAGAAATTGAGCAAATTTAAAGTCTTCTTATCTCTTTTGTCCTCTGGGTAACATTTTCATGCAGTTCTTCCCCGCCGTGTGTGTGTGTGTGTGTGTGTGTGTGTGTGTGTGTGTGTGTGTGTATCCATTTGTTACTGTATTTTTTGCTTGAAAATGCCTCTCTGTAACATTAAATTGAAGTTTAAGAGGCATGGAGTGATATTTTCATGACACTTTCAAGTCTTTATAAAAGGTTTTAAAAGTAGTACTTTTCTGATGTTTGTGAAGTAGTCAAGTGTTTGAACATGGCTATTTCTTTGGGGATGTGTTGGTATATTTCAGGATATGATAGTGGCGTTATAGTTATATTAAACTATAATATATGCTAAGGTAGTTACAAATGAGATTAAATCAGCAGTACTCAAAAATATGACAGGGTCAGTAAGTAGGCCGATGGATTTGCAGGATTGGCTGGGGCTGAGGGAGGCTCTGTGGCAGACCCACATGGGTTCTTTTTCTAATGTGTGCTTTTTTAATAGGTTCTAAATTGTTATATGTGTGCCCACGTACTCCCTAGAGCAATAGTGCGGTTGGCGTCCTCAGTACTGTTATCTGATTCTGTCTAACTTTATCTCATCCTTCCCATTGTAGATGCCAGACCAGTTTGATCAGGCAGTTGTGCTAAACCAGCTGCGGTACTCTGGGATGCTGGAGACTGTGAGAATTCGAAAAGCCGGCTATGCAGTCCGAAGACCCTTTCAGGATTTTTATAAAAGGCAAGAGAGAGCTAAATGGATTCTCCCTCCCCTCCCCCTCTCCCTTTTCTTTTCATTTTATTCATTCTTCTTTCCTTTTTCCTTTCTCATTTTCCTTTCATTTTTCTTTCTTTCTTTTCAAAAGGAATGTAAGAAAAGCAGAAGTCACAGCATGTGCCCCGTCTGTATTGCAGGTACAGAGTGCTGATGCGGAGCCTGGCCCTGCCCGAGGACGTCCGGGGGAAGTGCACTGTGCTGCTGCAGTTCTACGATGCTTCCAACAGCGAGTGGCAACTGGGGAAGACCAAGGTACAGTGACCGAGGACAGCTGTCACCATACCCCAAGGTGACACCCACACCCACAAGGTGTCGTGTTCTAGAACACTGCTCAGTGATTGCTGTGAATGTTGGGAACCTGCTGTTATTATCCTCACTGTCACCTTTCATCTTCCAGACACTTCTATGAGCCTTGAATCACAGGGACAATAGTTAGGAACACATTGGAATGATATATTCTAATGCTTTGTGGAGGGGTGTGTGTATGTGTGTGTGTATGTGTGTGTATGTCTATGTGTGGAGGTGTGTCTGTGTGCACATGCCCTCAGCATGCTCGCTGAATGGAACCCAGTGTCGTGGATGTATGAGGCAGCCTATAGCACCTCAGAAGGGCTAACTCTGATTTGAATGTTGCGTGCTTTCGGTTCCACAGCAGCCATTGTGTGGGAGGTCAGCAGACAGCCATCACCCTGTGGGTTGTCAAAGCCTCGGTCCAGAAAGAGAAAAGCAAAAGCCGTGTTTAGCTGTGCCACTGAGGCAGAGGCCCTGACCCCTTATTCCAGATGGGAGCTGAGTTGAAAGCAGTCTATCAGAACCCCAGAATGAGCCATTGGACCAGTCATGTGACCTCTTCATCCTGTACCAGGGAGCTGGCTAGCCAGGTCTCTGAAAGTCTTCTGCTGCATTGGTTTGCCTTTCACGTTGGTGAGAACTATAGATAAGCACGTGCAAGTTCATGGGGCAGGGCAGAGATAGGGTCTCCCTTTTAGTCCCAGCTGGCCTGGAATTCACTAAGTAGACCAAGCTGGCCTTGAACTTAGAGAGCTGTCTTTTCATAGGCATAAAACAGGAGGAGGCATTTGTCTGCTTCCTCTTCAGCCACCTTGCTCTCTTCACTTCTGTTTGTTTGTTTGGTTAGTTGGTTTTGGTTTTGGGGGGTTTTTTGGTGTTTGTTTTTGTTTTTGTTTTGGTGTTTTTGAGACAGGGTCTCACTATAGCCCCAGCTGGCCTGGAACTAGGCCTGTAGACCAGGCTGGTCTTGAACTCACAGAGATCCACCTGCCTCTGCCTCCCAGAGTGCTGGGATTAAAGGCGTGACCACCACACCCAGCTTCTCTTGACTTCTGATAGTGGAGGAGCATCTTCCCTTCTTCACAAGCTTCCATTTGTTCACCCAACAGATACATCTCTCCTTGCAGGTGGCACTCTTCTTCCATCTTGTCACCATGCACATCCTCAGGTGAGATGTTATTCTCATTTGAACAAAACCAAAAAATCCAAGTCTAAAAGATTACACATGACTTTAAAATCTCATCTTGATGAAAACTACTTTGAAAAAGGCAGAGAATTCCTATTTCAAACTTGTTAGTGCTGGAGAGGATTGAGCCCAGAATGTCATGTATGTTATTCATGCTCTCCCTCTAAGCTACATCCCTGGCCTCTATTTCTGAGCATCTTTAATTATTATTTCACTAAGTTGCATACTTGTAGCTTTTATGCTTGGGGTTGAGAATCTGTTTGCTAAAAGCCTACTGGAGCGTGCACCAGCAGATATGGTAATTTTGGTTGCAGGGAAGGACTGAACAGAAAACTTCAGTAGAAGAATTATGTGTGCTGGGTTCGTGGACATTTGTAGTATAGAGCGGGAGTTGCTGCTGCGCTTGTGAGTCAGGTGGTAGGACAGACACCGCACCTATTCCTACGCCCAAATGTCACAGGGAAGACAGAAGAGTCAGGAGAACATGGCACACCATTAGTAGGCTGGAATGATTGAGGGGTTCATACAGTAAAATAGCACAAGACTGCCATGCTGCTTCTTATTTCACAGCAGAAAAACAGAAAAGCTGGCACTAGTATTTTTAAAGAAATGATTAAAAAAACATCTTTTTCTCATATTAAATCTGAAGTGGAAAGATTAAAAGATACTTTGACGAAGAGAGGGTCCCGTGCTTTCATCTTTTCAAAAGTTTCAGGTGCCAAGTATCCATACAGATACAGGCAGTGTGACCAGCATAGGATTGAGGGGAATGCTCCACACATGAGCCCAGAAGTGCCTGTGCTTTGTTTGGTCCTGAACTTGAAGTGTTTGTGATCTCTAAACTGGTATGCGTCAATTCTTACTTCAAATGTGGTTATTCAAAATCTGTGTGTGTGTGTGTGTGTGTGTGTGTGTGTGTGTGTATGCGTGTGTGTGTGTATGCGTGTGTGTGAATTGAACTTGGGACCTCATACATGCTTTATGTACTCACTCTACCACTAAGATACATACAACCCCAGAATTACTTCCTACTCTTCCTCCTTAAAGATTTATCTTTAATTATTTGCATGTATGTCGGTGTGTGTACATGAGAGCAGGTGACCATGGAGGCATTGGATCCCATGATGCTATAGTCACAGACAGCTGGGAGCTGCCTGCCATGGATGCTAAGAACCCAAACCCTGTTCCTCTGCCCTTCCCTGCTGGTCATCTCTGCTCTTCCCTGCTGGTCATCTCTGCTCTTCCCTGCTGGTCGTCTCTGCTCTTCCCTGCTGACCATCCCTGCTCTTCCCTGCTGGTCGTCTCTGCTCTTCCCTGCTGGTCATCTCTGCCCTTCCCTGCTGGTCGTCTCTGCCCTTCCCTGCTGGTCATCTCTGCTCTTCCCTGCTGGTCATCTCTGCTCTTCCCTGCTGGTCATCTCTGCTCTTCCCTGCTGGTCGTCTCTGCTCTTCCCTGCTGGTCGTCTCTGCTCTTCCCTGCTGGTCGTCTCTGCCCTTCCCTGCTGGTCGTCTCTGCCCTTCCCTGCTGGTCGTCTCTGCCCTTCCCTGCTGGTCGTCTCTGCCCTTCCCTGCTGGTCGTCTCTGCCCTTCCCTGCTGGTCGTCTCTGCCCTTCCCTGCTGGTCGTCTCTGCCCTTCCCTGCTGGTCGTCTCTGCCCTTCCCTGCTGGTCGTCTCTGCCCTTCCCTGCTGGTCGTCTCTGCCCTTCCCTGCTGGTCGTCTCTGCCCTTCCCTGCTGGTCGTCTCTGCCCTTCCCTGCTGGTCGTCTCTGCCCTTCCCTGCTGGTCGTCTCTGCCCTTCCCTGCTGGTCGTCTCTGCCCTTCCCTGCTGGTCGTCTCTGCCCTTCCCTGCTGGTCGTCTCTGCCCTTCCCTGCTGGTCGTCTCTGCCCTTCCCTGCTGGTCGTCTCTGCCCTTCCCTGCTGGTCGTCTCTGCCCTTCCCTGCTGGTCGTCTCTGCCCTTCCCTGCTGGTCATCTCTGCTCTTCCCTGCTGGTCATCTCTGCCCTTCCCTGCTGGTCGTCTCTGCCCTTCCCTGCTGGTCATCTCTGCTCTTCCCTGCTGGTCATCTCTGCTCTTCCCTGCTGGTCGTCTCTGCTCTTCCCTGCTGGTCATCTCTGCTCTTCCCTGCTGGTCATCTCTGCTCTTCCCTGCTGGTCATCTCTGCTCTTCCCTGCTGGTCATCTCTGCTCTTCCCTGCTGGTCATCTCTGCTCTTCCCTGCTGGTCATCTCTGCTCTTCCCTGCTGGTCATCTCTGCTCTTCCCTGCTGGTCATCTCTGCTCTTCCCTGCTGGTCATCTCTGCTCTTCCCTGCTGGTCATCTCTGCTCTTCCCTGCTGGTCATCTCTGCTCTTCCCTGCTGGTCATCTCTGCTCTTCCCTGCTGGTCATCTCTGCTCTTCCCTGCTGGTCATCTCTGCTCTTCCCTGCTGGTCATCTCTGCTCTTCCCTGCTGGTCATCTCTGCTCTTCCCTGCTGGTCATCTCTGCTCTTCCCTGCTGGTCATCTCTGCCCTTCCCTGCTGACCGTCGCTGCCCTTCCCTGCTGGTCGTCTCTGCTCTTCCCTGCTGGTCATCTCTGCTCTTCCCTGCTGGTCATCTCTGCTCTTCCCTGCTGGTCATCTCTGCTCTTCCCTGCTGGTCATCTCTGCTCTTCCCTGCTGGTCATCTCTGCTCTTCCCTGCTGACCATCCCTGCTGGCCATCTCTGCCAAGGTGCTCTGGTGGTAAGTGCTTACCAGTTTACAGAGAGGCTCCCCAGCAGACAGCACAGTAGTGTTTGTAAACTCTTGTCCATCTTCTACTTTCTGTGTCTGTCACTTGTTACTGAGACTTAGATTGAGAGTCAATGCTGGTCTGTGAGCTAGGTGCCCTGGCCCACCATGACATAAACCTTTAGGAACATTCGTAGCAGTAATAATTAAGGAGGAAACAACTTTCTATATATCTCCTTTTTTGTTGTTTTTCTTATTTGCCATATGTCTTTATTGGATTTTAGAAAATATTGGTCCATGGCAGGTAAGCCACTAAAATGCAGTGTCATACAAAGCCTGGTCATGGGAGTTTACAGCAGACATTAGGACACACAGGTGGTGTTCCCCCAAAACAGCCCTGACTCTGAGTTATCTTCCTTCTGCCAACCTTCTTTCTACCAACCACAGTCTTTGCTTCTGACATGTGACTTCCTCCTGGACAGGTCTTCTTGCGGGAATCCCTGGAACAGAAACTGGAGAAACGACGAGAGGAAGAAATTAACCAGGCACTCGTGGTGATCCGTGCCCATATCTTAGGCTACTTGGCACGGTAAGAACCATGCCTAGTCGAGAGAGCTTGAAGCCCCACAAAGGGCAGTAGCCCTAGTGGTCTTTCCTACCACAGATGTGCCGAAAATCAAATCTGTTTTGAGTGGCCACAATAGTAGCTAGTAACCCTGGCCCAGGCAGAAAGCAGAAAAGGTCAAGGGCACTTACTACTTCTGCTACTGCACTTAGAACTCTCTATGGAGGCATTTAAGTTCCTCCATCTCGTAAAGCTTTTGTAGCCTAGTGTTCCGAGTAACCATTTCTGAAATGCTTGGGCCCACAACTATTTCGTATTTTTGAATATGTGTCTGACCTCTTTTGACCATCTGAAATTTTAAAAAATGTTCCACAATCTGATTCTTTTTTTCAGCATTGAGGGTTGAACCCTGTCGGAGTTTATCATCATCTGACTAGTCCTTTATATGCGTGGCGGACATCCACATGCTATTTGTTGTTGTTCTCTCCTTGGTTTAGCTCCAAGACTGTCCCCTGCCTGCAGGCCGACAGTCTCTAGGCTTAGCTCTGTCAAGGAAAGGGGAGGGACCACCGGGGATTTTACCTGAGGAAATAGGAAGATAAGGACAGACATATAGACAGACAGACAGACAGACAGACAGACATGGACTCAGAGAAGGCCTGAGGGAATAGACTCAACTTTAATGTTGGAACTCAAGGCTTTTGTACTAACCCAGGCATTGGCAGGGGCATGTACATACAACTGGGGGCTGGGGCAGGTAGCTGGGACAAGGGAACCTCAGGCTAAAATCCGGTTCAAAGTTCTTTCCTGAGAGATCAAAGGACAGTCCATACTTTCACAGGTCTGTGAGAAACAGCAGGGTTCAAGGCTGTCAGGTAACTGCTTTTAAGTGCTTCTGCCAAAAGAATACCCACATCTCCCCCCCCCCCCATTTTTACTTATTAAAAAAAAAAGGCTCAGTTGACACAAACTGTTGACATTTATCTGTTGGGGAATACTCCAGAATAGTGCTGCCCAACTAGGCTTCTCCTGGGGACAACAGAACCTAAGTGTGCATACAGTGGGCATCTTGGCTTTACCTGGGACAACAGAGGTACAGTTTGTGTAACCAGTAAGCTGGAGGTGTGACATCTTTGCTCAGTACATCAAAGGAAGGTGCTGACAGGGTCTGGAATTTGCAGAAGTAGGAGAGGCAGGAAAGGCTGCCTACCCGGACCTCAGGAAGAGGCCCCGGGGCAGAGTTTTGCAGCTTCCTACCTTGAGCCAAGCAAAATCCCATCCCTACAGAACCCAGTACCTCATACATGCTAAGCACACATCTATAAACCTAACCCCTAGAATCTGAAATTTTTTTAGCATCGCCTCTGTGCTCAGAACGTTACAGATTGGGGTTTGTGGGTGAGGAATGCCCAACTCGTATTGTTCTGAATAGAGTCCCGTTCTCTAGTTGCATGCAAATGAGACAGTGTCTTTCGTGGTCGCTTGGTTCTGTATGCTCTGCATGCCACATGAAACCTCAGGCATTCCTTTTTCTGAAGCACAGGGCTGCCCTGCTGTAGTGCTGTTTTGTCTGCTTGGCTTGCTTGCTTTCATATGAGCAGGAAAGTATATCGGATCTCCTTTGGCTGTGTCTGCCCAGTCTGTGCCAGGCTATGCAAAGTTTGTATTAGGGGTAACGTACTTACTTAGCCAAGATAGTGATAGTGTTCTGACTTCCTTTTCTTCTGTTTTGTTTGGGCTGAAGTATCGGTCTACATCTGGGTCCTCTCCCTTGTGTGTAGTCATAATGTGAGCTCATTTGGATAATGCCCAGCCTCATTATCTCAAGGCCATTCTCCTTTGCAGAAAGCAATATAGAAAGGTCCTGTGTGGTGTGGTGACAATACAGAAGAATTACAGAGCCTTCCTTATGAGGAAGAGGTTTTTGCACCTGAAAAGGGCAGCCCTCGTGTTTCAGAAGCAAGCCAGAGGCTGGCTGGCACGGAGAGGCTACCGACAGCTGCTGGCTGAGAAGCGGGAAGAAGAAAGGAAGAAGCGGGAGGAAGAAGAGAAGAAACGAGAGCAAGAAGAAAGGTGCAGTGCTTTGCTTCATGGAACAAAAGGGTGCATGCAGTTGGCATTTCATAGTGTGTCTTATCAGGAATTCCCAGAGGACATGGAGAACTTGGTGCTGCTTGAAACAGTAATTTCTGGCAGCTGAAATGCAAAATTCATTGGCAGCACAGAAGACTCAGCTCTGTGAATATTTATATTCACACACACAATAAGTACAGTGCCCTGGTCTTGGGTCTCTGTGTGTGTGTGTTTGTGAAGGGGAGGGGGAATAAGTACCAAAGGTATCTGCCTCAGGTGTTCTCCATCTTGCTTTTGAGATAGGATCGCTCACTGAACCTGGAGCTCACTGAACCTGGAGCTCACTGATTTGTCTAGGCTGACTGGCCAGTGAGCACCCGGATCCACATGTTTCTGCATTTGTAGCACTGGAACTATAGAGTAGGCTACTGTACCTAGCTTTACATGGGTGCTAGGCACCCAAGCTCAGGGCCTCGGACTTCCACAGCAGGCACCTTACTGATGAAGCCATCTCCTTGGTCCTCTCTTTTGTCTTTTTAAGTTTTATTTATTTTAAATTTTTATTTTTGTTTGGAGTCAGGGTCTCCTGGAGGCCCCAGCTGGCCTGGAACTCACTATGTAGACCAGGCTGGCCTCCATCTCACAGAGATCCACCTGCCTCTGCCCCCCCCCCCCCCCCCCCCCCCCCCCCCCCCCGCCCCCAATGCTGGCATTAAAGGTGTGTGCCACCACACCTGGCCTCTTCCCATTTTTTAACTTTCCAAGATAGTCTAGTACCAAGGTTGTGGCTCAGTGGTAGAGGACTTGCCCAGCCTACACAAGCTTCAGTGCTACTGAAATATAGATCAAAAGTAGTTCTAGGGTTGTTGATATTCACCTTCTTTTCTGTTTTTAGGGAAAGAGAGAATGCTCGAAGAGAAGCTGAGCTGCGTGCCCAGCAGGTGGGAATGCTTGACAACTCTCCCACTTCATCTGAAAACTGGTATTTAGAGGGAAATAATAGCATAGGAGACACTGAAGAACAGGCTGGAGAAGTGTTTGTGATGCAGTTTCTAACCCTTCCCAATGGGACAGAGCTTACTGAATGTCTTGAGATTTAGTATGAATCATAGTGTGGTTTGTCTGTAGTAAGAGAACACTTTTAGGCTCTCAACTATTAGGTTGCTGGCGATGCCATCACGTGGTTTGCCAACATGCACAGGCTAAACAAGGGGTTGGATTTCTCATGGTTCCAGGGCAGCTGTGGACTTGAATTCTCCTGAGCATCTCAGTGACTGGCAGAGGGCCACTTATTATGTGCCCTCACAGCAGTGCCCTCTTAGGTGTGTTTCCTAGTTCATTTGGACGCTCACTCTATTAACCGAATTTCAACTTAATCACCTTGTCTCTACAGTTACATTCCGAGGTGCTGGGGATAGGGCTTCAGCCTGAGAGTTTCTGCAGGGATACATTCAGTGTGTGAAAAAGGAAGACAGGTGTGTGCTTGTGTGTACAGTAATGAAACACTAAACTCCATCTTCTTGGTAAGGAGGAAGAGGCAAAGCGGCAGCAGGAACTTGAAGCTTTGCAGAAGAGTCAGGAGGCGGAGCTGAGCCGCGAGCTGGAGAAGCAAAAGGAGAACAAGCAGGTGGAGGAGATCCTGCGCCTGGAGAAGGAAATCGAGGACCTCCAGCGCATGAAGGAGCGCCAGGAGCTGTCTCTGACTGAGGCCTCCCTGCAGAAGCTGCAGCAGCTGCGGGACGAGGAGCTGCGCAGGCTGGAGGACGAGGCCTGCCGCGCCGCCCAGGAGTTCCTGGAGTCCCTCAACTTCGATGAGATCGACGAGTGCGTCCGCAACATCGAGCGCTCTCTGTCGGTGGCCAGCGAGTTTCCCGGGGAGCTCAGCGAGCTTGCGGAGGGTGCCTGCGGAGAGAAGCCCAACTTCAACTTCAGCCAGCCCTACCCCGAGGAGGAGGTGGACGAGGGTTTCGAGGCCGAGGACGACGCCTTCAAGGACTCGCCCAACCCCAGTGAGCATGGCCATTCTGACCAGCGGACAAGCGGCATCCGCACGAGCGATGACTCCTCAGAGGAGGACCCATACATGAACGAGACGGTGGTGCCCACCAGCCCCAGTGCGGACAGCACGCTGCTGCTCGCCCCTTCGGTGCAGGACTCCACCAGCCTGCACAACTCGTCCAGCGGGGAGTCCACCTACTGCCTGCCCCAGAATGCTGGGGACCTGCCCTCCCCGGATGGCGACTATGACTACGACCAGGACGATTATGAGGATGGCGCCATCACCTCAGGCAGCAGCGTGACTTTCTCCAACTCCTACGGGAGCCAGTGGTCTCCGGACTACAGGTGCTCAGTGGGAACCTACAACAGCTCTGGAGCCTACCGGTTTAGCTCGGAAGGGGCTCAGTCCTCGGTGAGTCCCGGAGTGGAAGTGCTCCTCAACAGTGTAGCATCATCAGTTACCAAAGACAGACCTTAAAGAGTTCAGTCTTGCTCCTGAGGATAATCTTAGGCCCCTTTCTCTTTCTAAGCTGCTCTAGTGCAGTTGTCCGTGGATGTGCCTGTTGCAGGTAAAGCACACAGTCCAGAACTGGATTTTACTCAAGTCCTGAGAAAACAGGCTCTGTCCACCGTTTTGCTTTTTTCCTAAGCCGGGCGTGGTGGCACACGCCTTTAATCCTAGCACTTGGGAGGCAGCGGCAGGTGGATCTTTGTGAGTTCGAGGCCAGCCTGGTCTACAGAGTGAGTTCCAGGACAGCTGGGGCTATAGGGAGACCCTGTCTCGAAAAAGACCCCCCCCCCCAAAAAAATTCTTTTTTTCCATTTTGAGGCAGGGCCCAAGCCAGCCTAGAACTCTATGTAGACCTTTCTGGCCTTGATCTCACAGAAATCTGCCTGCCTCTGCCTCCCAAATCCTGGAATTAAAAGTGTGCACCACCATACCCAGTCAAAATGGCATTGTAAATGGCTTAGCTTTGCCTTTCTACAGACACAGCCTAAGCTGGACCTACACTCCCTTAGGGTGTATTGGAGAACTTTCCTTGCAATACCCTCATATTTCATACCAGTGTTATTTATTTTTTGGTAGGGAAGAGTCTGTAGAGTTTTTAGTTTGGGGATTTTTTTTTTTTTTTTTTTTTGTCTTTAATGTTTATTTATAACTTTCATCCCCCCTTGTTTTGTTGGCTATATATTAAATGCTGTTACTTTCTAAGGCTTAGCTATGTTTTTAGCATAACAATTTAAAGGAAATTAACTCTTGCATATTTTGATTAAAATTATACCCTTAAGGGGCTGGAGAGATGGCCTAGTGGTTAAGAGCACCGACCACTCTCACAGAGAACCCAGGTTCGATCCCCAGCACCCACATGGCGGCCGAAAACCGTCTGAAACTCCAATTCCAGGAGAACTCCAGTTCCAGGGGAATCCGAGACCCTCTTCTGACCTCTGTGGCATTGCATGACACGGGTGCACAAACCTGCATGCAGACAGTACATTCATACACATACAGAAATAAATAAAGTTTAAAAAAAAGAAAATAAATTGAAAAAAAAATTATACTCTTAAAAGTTCCTTTGTTTGAGAATGGAACCTTTGGGTTAAAGCCTGTTTTATGTTGTAGGTCAGCTCACACTCCCCATTTGACCCTGCATGTTAATATTTTATAATTCTGAATGCCTTGGATTGGCACCGTGTGTTCTAATGTCGCGAATACAGCTGTTGATCTTTTCAGAATACTGTCCAGTTGCATTCTGTCCCATGTGCTCACCATTTCTCTGTCTCCTTGTCCAGTTTGAAGATAGCGAAGAGGACTTTGACTCAAGGTTTGACACAGATGATGAGCTATCCTACCGGCGAGACTCTGTATACAGCTGTGTCACGCTGCCTTACTTCCACAGTTTCCTGTACATGAAAGGTATGACCTGCAGCTCCCCAGAGTCAGGGTTGGGGTAAAGCTTTGAAAAGTCATCCAGCATGCCCCTCACCTCAGTGGTAAAACACTTAGTGAACGGAGAATAGTGGGTTCTGTCTATGTAGCATAGGTACTGCTTGCCTGAATGAATATGGCCTGACCTCTCTGGATTAATGCAGCATAATAGGGCAGGGTTTGCAAACATTTGATACGCGTTCTAGTTTTACTCTCCTTCCTTTTTACCCTTCATTGTCTCTCTCTCTCTCTCTCTCTCTCTCTTTCTCTCTCTCTCTCTCTCTCTCTCTCTCTCCCTCCCCCTCTCTCCCTCTCTCCCTCTCTCCCTCTCTCCTCACATGTACATGTAATACACATAAGCAAATGCGTATGCTGGGATCCCAGGGTACAGGGACCTACTGTAACAATAACACATACCCACACTTGTACCAGAAGTCAGAGAACCTGGAAGGATAAGCTGAGCACAGTGGGGAATAAAGATCTGACAGACTCAACATGAACAAAGTGTTCAGCACATCTTCTTTTCATCAGACCTCTGTTTCAGTTGCTATTACACATTGACTATGCTGTACTACACCCGAAAACTTGGATACCTGTGTTTCAGAAAGTGTTTCAGTTAGGACCCTGTGCTTGGATTGTGTTTGACTCCAGTTCCTCATTCAGTGTCCAGGACAATGAGAAACTAATCACCACCAGGGTTGAGTAGCAGTTATACATAAGTGGTCAAAGAAGGGAATCGCCTGTGTGGTCCTAGGCTGCGGGAGAAAAGAGTGAGGAGCCTGGTAACGGAGGCTGCCATCCACAGATGCCAGCCTCGACGCTCTTACCCTTCTGCAAGTATTTTGTCATCTCTGGCTGGCCCTGCTCTTCACCATCGTGGTGGACCCGGGGGGTGGGGTGGGGGGCACATGTCTTCCTCAGCACTAGGATTATGGCCACATACTGCCATACAGCGTTTTACATGGTTGCTGGGATCAAACTCTGGTCCTCATGCTTGCCTTACCCATGGAACCGTCTCCCTAAACCATCGCTTCACTGTCTTTGGCAGTGCTGTTGCCATTCATTCGTTCTTCCTTTCCCTCATCACCATCCCGTGAAAAACTTTAGCCTGCTGCCCTTCGATGCTTGCTCTGCATTTTCAGTGTGATGGGTTGGGGGTTTGGATTGTTGTTGTTGCTTTGTTTTATTCTGTCTTTTTCATGTGCTGCTCCTTTGCCCTCAACACCCTCCTCCTCTTTCTCTTTTTCCTCTTCATTTAGTTACCCTCTGTGTCTGTCTGTCCTCCTTTTAAATCACAAATCTAATGATTGTGATCAGTCATTTCATGGTATTTATTGTAAGCCACAGGTCTGTGAAATGGTCATATAATTCCTACTAGGTTTGGTTTAGGGAAGACTTTTCTGTTGCCTGAAGTCATTGCTTGGCAGGAAAAAGGTTGAGTCTTAACCCAGACACTTAGCACTCAGTGAAATACCTGACAAAGAGAAAAATGGGGCTCCCAGGGACCAATGAGTATTTAATCATGGCTTCTTCTGGTGGTCTCTAAGACTCCTCAGGTGAAAGAAATGGAATCTTTGTAACCCTTAAATAAAATAATGTCTGAAATTTTTAGAGAAGCCACTGAAAAAAATGTAGTGATCAAAAATCAGTTTTCCCTAGTGAAATAGCCTATCAACAGTGTTTCTGGTTAGGAAGTTAACTTTCCACAAAGGACACAGTGTTGGGAGCATGTTAGACTGCAAAGGAGGCTGGGAGTGAGTGTTATTCAAAAGAGAAGAGCAGTGGACTCCTTAAGCACTAGAGAAGGCCTCTGTAGTGACTGTTCTGACGCACTTGACCGAGGTCTTTATTGAATGATCATACAGTAACAGAACAACCTTACACTCCAGTTTTCCTCTGGTCCTGTTCTGAACAGTGCCAAGGAAAGTCACAAATCCAGACAATAATAGTGTTTCATTGAGCATTTTGGCAGGTTTGCTGTTTGGAATCAGCTCTGGAGCTTGGCATAATCACAAAAGGTGTGTTAGCCAAGTGAGCCGGGAAGGCTTCAGATATGAGAGGCCGCGGACACCTCAGTCGCTCATTCACCCCAAGAGAAGGCCTGTTGTAACCTGCAAAAGGAAGCCAGTATATTTTTGTTACTTGTTAATCAAAAGAAAACAACATGGGCAGGTATGTGGCCACTCGGAAGCTGAGGCAATAGAATGGCAAGGTTTAGGACCGTCTACACATCTTAATGAGACCCTGTCTCAAAATAAAGTTTAAAATGGGAGTGAGGTGGATGGAGTGTACTAGCTTGCTTAGCAGACACAAGTCCCCAGATTCCATCCTTGTTATCTAAAGAAAAAAATTGCACAAAACAAAAAAAAATTCTACCCATACTTCTTATTTTTCTATTTTCTGTTTAAAGTCCAAGCATAAAGCACTGTGGATTCTTCCTTTTTCAAATATAGTTTCAGCATTATGCTTTTTACAAATAAGCTATTTCAGATGATGATGATTTTGAGAAGTTGTACTTCCCCAAAACATAATCTGAAAAGTTATTATCGCTAATTCTAGAACCACTGATAATCCTTGTCCCCACTTTGGCCAAATAAGGAAAGAAAGCTGTAAACTTGGCACCCTGTTTTGCCCTGTCCTCACATGTCACAAAGGTTCCTGCTCATGGCTCTGTACTCATTCCTGGGGAGATTGTCCATCTTGACTTCTTCAAGCTGCTTAAGCCTTCTTTCTCAGCTACGTGAGCAGGGGCTGTTATGTACATAGAGAAGGCCGACATTCTTGTGTGTCAAGCTACCGGATTATCTTCCTTTGTTCCTTTACCACCACCCAGGACCCCTTCTTCATAGAAGAGTTTCTGAATGTGTGTTGGCTGGACACATTCAGGTTCAAGATGGGCTACTTTACAATTGGCTGCAGATGGATGTTGTCACCGAGTTTGATTCACTTCTTACCCCTTCTCTGCCCCATCTTGGGGTAACAGGTGGCTTAATGAACTCCTGGAAGCGCCGCTGGTGTGTCCTCAAGGACGAGACCTTCCTGTGGTTCCGCTCCAAGCAGGAGGCCCTCAAGCAAGGCTGGCTGCACAAGAAAGGTGGAGGCTCGTCCACACTGTCCAGAAGAAACTGGAAGAAGCGCTGGTTTGTCCTCCGACAGTCTAAGCTGATGTACTTTGAAAATGACAGTGAGGAAAAGCTCAAGGGAACCTTGGAAGTCCGGACAGCTAAGTATGTTTACGACCATTGGGGTAGGGCTCTAGGATGCTTGTTTATGCTGGTGGATACTGTTTTTAAAAGTTTTCTTTTTCATATGTGTATGGGGGGAGGGGTACATGTTGTGTGCTTTTGGAAGCTAGAGGTTAACCTCCGTTGTCTTCCTCAGAATAATCCGCAGAGTTTTTTGATAGAGCCTGGGAATTGCCAAGTAGGCTGGGCTGGCTGGCCAGCAAGCCCTAAGGATCCTTGTATTTCTGTCTCCCCTGTGCTGGGATTACAAGCATGCATCAGCAAGCCCAGTTTTTTTAAGTGGGTTCTGGGGCCTGAAGCAAGCATTTTATGGACTGAATTATCTAGTAACCCACAAGTTCTTTGCAGCAGTACATGAGAGTAGGTACCCAGTAAGTCTTAACAATTCCTTTAGTGAGATAAATTATGAAGGAACTGGAAAAAAAGACGTAATTCGTAATTTGTGGAGAATTTATTCTTTTTTTTTATTGTCTTTTCGAGACAGGGTCTCCCTGTAGCCCCAGCTGTCCTGGAGCTCACTCTGTAGACTAGGCTGTCCTTGAACTCACAAAGATCCGCCTGCCTGCTAGGATTAAAGGCATGCACCACCATGCCTGGCTGAGAATTTATTCTTTGTGATTGTGATTAATCACAGACAGATGGTTTTCCTTTGGAAGATGGCCCCTTGGATATATAAGCATCCTACTGGAAATGTAATTGTGTGTATGCAGAGAAAATTATTTTGAACAAAGCACCGGTAACCTCAGTACTGGGGCGATCTAGACAGGAAGCTTGGGAGGTCCAGGGCAGCCTAGGCTACTAGAGAGTTTGGGGGCAGCCTGGAGTACATGGCGAGATCCTGTCTCCAAAACTGGGGTAAAGAAAGGTGTGACTATAGAGGAATTGTCTCCTAAGGAGTCGCCCAGCCCCTTTCAATGTTTCCTCACTCTGGCTGTTTGCCAACAGACCAGTTAGCTAGATTGGGAGCTGATTGACAGCTGTGCTCTAAAATGCATCATTTGTCTCTGCCTCTGCTGGCTGCATTAGCTCGAGCTCTTGGAAGTGGAAGCAGAGCTAGCCGGCTTTTGAAGTCCACACGGCCTCCTTTCCTGGCAGCCTCTCACAGAAGCAAGGCTTTGGATTGTCAAGGACTTTATTATTTTAGTTAAAAATTAATGTTTCCAGAAAATTGATGCTGGGGGCAGCTGATTTGGGGGGGGGAGTTAAGTAGGTACTTAGGATACAAGGTTGTGTAGGGATAACCTCTACCCATATCTGCTTAAAACCAGGCAACCACAAATATTTGGAAAAATAGTAAAATAAGCTTTGAGAGATCAAATTAACCCCTGAAGTCATGAGTCTTGCAAATGGAAGATTGCAAGATCCCATGAGCCAACATCAACTTAGAAAAGTTACTTCTGGGTATGTGGAAAATTAAACGATGGAAGCTTTTATGCATTTTATTTTTAGTGACAAATAAAAGTACAGACAGCAGAATTTGGGGCTTTTCCACGCTGCCCTTTGGGGTTCATTAGAAGCAATAGTGGGTTTGGGGAAATTCTTGTCTGAAGTGTTGACAGCATGGTCCAGCTCTCATCCCGCTCTGGGCTCTCTGCCCTGTGTGCCACGTCACTCATAGATGAGGCCAGGCTAGGAGACTCGGGAAGGTGGTTTCACCAGACTAAAGTAATATACACCTGGCCTTCTAGTGCTGTGGTTACCACATCTGATTCAACCATCCATGGATCAGAAATACTCAGGAAGAAAGCGTATCTGTACAGAATATGCACATGCATACTTTTCCCCTTAATTATTCCCCAAGCAACATGGCATAGCAGTTGTTTGAGATACTTACACTGTAGTGGGATTACTGGTAATCCAGAGATGACTTGAGGTCTATGAGATAGACTGCTTAGATTATATGCAAATACTGTGTTAGTATATATAAGGGACTTGTATTTCAAGATTTATTTTTTATACACGTGTATGTGTGTTTTGCATGTATCTAAGTCCGCTGTGTGTGTGCAGTGTGCAAAGCAGCCAGATGAGGGTGTCGGAGCCCCTGGAACTGGAGATGCAGATGGTAGTAAACCACTGCATGGGTGTTGGGAACCAAAGCTGGCTCCTCTACAAAAGCAGCCAGTGCTCCCAACTGCCGAGCCACATCTGCAGTCCTGTGAGGGATTTCTTCAACAACTGCACATAGTGCTGTCTGTGGCAGTCCTGGAACCTACAGAGACCAAGGGACAGCTTTCTGCACCTTTTGCCACTTGCTCTGTTCTTCTTGGGAAAGGTCTGTTGTCAGGCACTCTGAGTCGGAGAAGTTAGCTCAGAGGGTGCCCCAGTGCTTTTGGACATCTTCTTTGGTGGTGAGTGAAAGTTTCACTGCATTAGGATTTTTTTTTTTCAAATTTTAAATATTTTATTTTAGAACATTTAAATTGTGTTCAAGAGTCGATGATAGAGCAAAATCCCTGTTATTACCCAGCTTCAGTGACTCTTTGCCGTGGTCAAGGACATTTCACATGTAACCACCTAGAACCAACCTCCTGGCTGAGTGCATTCTTCTAAATATGCTAATATATACCTAAAGATTTTTTTTTAGAATGTAACCCAATAGCATTATTGTATTTAAAAAGGGATTATGATCTCCTGACATCATCCAAACTCATCGTACACAATTCTCACAGTTGGAGAAAAGAGTGTCTATTGGTGTGCTGGATTATATAGTTTTCTTTCTTCATATCGGAATCCAGTGGGGTCTGCACCCAGACATGTCCAGCCTTTTGACATTGCAACACAGTGTTGTCACCTGCAAAGTGCATGTTTAAGAACTGCATGATGCAGTTACCAAAATAAAAAGTCCTAATGGGACTGGAGAGATTGTCACTCAGTGGTTAAGAACACTGACTGTTCTTACAGAGGACCTGGGTTTGGTTCCGAGCACCCTCATGGAGGACGACAGCTGCCTGTAGCTCCAGTTCTAGGGAATCCGATGCCATCTTCTGGCCTCCATGGGCACTACATGTATAGGTACAATTATGAAGGCTAAACGCTCTTAACACATAAAATAAAAATACAATGCTTGAAGTTTCTTTGGGCCACATTAGTGCCATCCTGCACCACATGGCGCCTGTCCTGTGGTTGGAACACACCTGGCTGCTTTTAGATCATGCAAGTCTCCTGTCTGTACGTTCCATGCCGTTCCTCCACTTGCTAGCTGCTTTCCAGGCATCACTAGCTGCATACAGATGCATTTTTGAGCTTACTCTTTTGCATCACAGTTTCTCTCTGAATTGGTTGTTCCCCCTAGAGGGCAATCCAGGTGAGGTTCTTTCTTCATAAGGGTTTTAAAGTTGGTGATGTCAGTTTCTATTAGAACAATTCTTGATTATTAAGTAGACACATTAATTCACTAGGAGCTACCAAATTTGGCTAAAATCACCCCCAACCACCACCAAGAGTAGAAAAATCTATATGGATTTTTGGGGTCTATATAAATGCTCAGTATATATATATATAACATAGGGACTTCATCCCCTATGTTACAAATCATATCTAGATTTCTTATAATAACAATTAGAGTGTGACTTATATAAGTCATTGTGTTTAGGGAACACTGACAGTTCATACATGTTCAGTTCAGGTGCAGTTTTTTTCTAAATATCTTCAATCTGAAGATATTTAGATTGAATTACACATGGGGAACCACAGTCATTTATTACCTAAACTGTTTCTATTAAGAAAGAACAGCTGTGGTTAGGTTAGCCCTGCAATACTGTCTTTATAGGAAAGGCAAGCTAAATGCTGCATTTGTTTTCCTTTGCCCCTCAGGTTCCAGGAAAATAGATAGGTTCCTTTGTGTATCCAGCAGCAAAGACTTTATTTGTTTTTCCAAGTATCATTATGAACTCTTGGATTTAATGTCTGAAGTGGGTTCTGGCCGCTGCAGCTCTCTTGGGTCCCCACAGTAGCACCAGCTGGGCTTGGAGTAGCCACCATCTAGTCCTTGATGTTTCTCATGTAACCCAGTCATTTACAACCACTTCCTGGGTTTCTGATGTGACAAGATGTTCTCTGTTTGCTTTATTATTTTGCACTTGAGCCTTTGAGAAAGTCCTGAATTGGTCCCAGCTGCTTGGCTGCCCCACCAGCAGCACTGCTGCTGCCTTCTGCACGGGACTCAGGGAAGAGCATGTGCACTCCTGGAGTGCTGCCTGTATCAGAATCTTCCTGGGATTTTTGAGGTTCAGAACTCCAGCCTCATGGGTGCATATGACAAAGTGGATTGTCCAGGGTACATGAGCAGTCAGTGTTCCTGGGGACCACCACACCCAGGAGGGTCACACTGGACCCAGTGCCGTACCCAGAGGAGGCATCAGACACCACTCTGAGTGCTAATCTTTCTTCTCAAATTTTATTTGATTATTCTAATAGTATTATTATTTTGTGTGTGTGTGCACTCATGCATGTTGTATGTGGGTAAATTTACCATACAGAGATCAGAGGACAACCCTGGAATGGCTTCTCTCCTTGTACTTTTGCATGGGTTCTGGGGCCTGAGCCCGGGGTCACCAGGCTTGTACACTAGGCACTGTTACCCTTAGGTCATCTCACTGTCCCCCTGATCTTACTGTTATCCTTAGCCATCTCACTACCCCTGATCTTACTGTTATCCTTACTCCATGTCACTGTCCCCTGATCCTACTGTTATCCTTACTCCATCTCACTGTCCCCTGAGCTTACTGTTATCCTTACTCTATGTCACTACCCCCTGATCTTACTGTTACCCTTACTCCATCTCACTGTCCCCTGATCTTACTGTTATCCTTACTCCATGTCACTGTCCCCTGATCCTACTGTTATCCTTACTCCATCTCACTACCCCCTGATCTTACTGTTATCCTTACTCCATCTCACTGTCCCCTGATTTTACTGTTATCCTTACTCCATGTCACTGTCCCCTGATCCTACTGTTATCCTTACTCCATCTCACTGTTCCCTGATTTTACTGTTATCCTTACTCCATCTCACTCTCCCCTGATCCTACTGTTACCCTTACTCCATCTCACTGTCCCCTGATCTTACTGTTATCCTTACTCCATGTCACTGTCCTCTGATCCTACTGTTATCCTTACACCATCTCACTGTCCCCTGATCCTACTGTTATCCTTACTCCATCTCACTGTCCCCTGAGCTTACTGTTATCCTTACTCCATCTCACTGTCCCCTGATCTTACTGTTACCCTTACTCCATGTCACTGTCCCCTGATCTTACGGTTACCCTTACTCCATCTCACTGTCCCCTGATCTTACTGTTACCCTTACTCCATGTCACTGTCCCCTGATCTTACGGTTATCCTTACTCCATCTCACTGTCCCCTGATCTTACTGTTACCCTTACTCCATCTCACTGTCTCCTGATCCTACTGTTATCCTTACTCCATCTCACTGGCCCCTGATCTTACTGGTTTTTAAAATGTGTTGTCTTTTTTTTCAGATTTTGTACTTTTGTTTATGTGTCTGTAGTGTCATGTATGTGAGTGCCTGTTGCGTCCAGAAGGAACTGGATCCCCCAGAGCTGCAATTATAGGCAGCTCTGATCCACCTGGCATGTGCTAGGATTTTAACTCTGGTCCTTTGGAAGAGCAACAAGCCCTCTGAGCCTCTGAGACATCCCTTCAGCCCAAAATCTAATTCGTTTGTTTCAGGAAGGTCAATCCTGTGTCTTGTTTCTAGCCTGATAAGCTTTGAGTTATATTGCTGTGACATAAATGTCTTGCTGTGACAAGTTTTCTGCTTCAGGTGTCGGGCAAACTGGCCCTATCCCCAAAACGATTTTTTTGTCTTTTCAAGACAGGGTCTCCCTGTAGCCCCAACTGTCCTGGAACTCACTCTGTAGACCAGGCTGGCCTTGAACTCACAAAGATCCGCCTGCCTCTGCCTCCCAAGTGCTAGGATTAAAGGCGTGCGCCCCATGCCAGGTGCCAAGATGATTCTTATATCAAATGTATTACCAGCTCTGCTCTGGTCCTATCTGCTTGTCTCTGATTGAGTTAGCCCACAGCCATTGGTGTCAGTTAGGGATGTGTAGCTGAGATAAGATCCACAGCACCAGCCTGGGATGGAAGCAGCCCTGAGGAGAGGATGTCAGATGCCTGCCAGGCTTCAGCTGTGGTAAACTAGGGAAAGAGCTCACACCAGAAGAGGTTGTCTTCTTGATTTCTTCCTGCTGTAAGTCAGAGACAGGGGTCAAAAGGAGCCTTTGGGTGGGCTAGTATGTGAGTGCTCTCTCTCTCTCTCTTTTTCTCTCTCATACACACACACACACACACACACACACACACACACACACACACGTACTCTCACACCCCACAGGCTCACAGACCTTCTAGTGGAAGCACAGAGGAGGCAAGCCCCCCGGTCCCCCGTCCCCCCCCAGAGGTAATAACAAACGCTGATGAAGGTACATCAGTGTTACCAGGTCCTTGTCTTCATGTAGTTTGATTTACCTGTAGTCAGCCATGGTCCAAAAGCATCAAATAGGAGAATGTCATATTTAGAGGGGGAGAGGGATGTAGACTAGTCATGTAACTTTGTTATAATATGTTAAAGTTACTGTTATTTTTTATTTTTTTTATTTTTAAGGGATTCTACAATATAATGACACAGTTGTTTGCAGATAACATTAATGTTACTCAGTATGTCATACAATTAGGTAATTGGTGCATTTTGCAAGTATCTATGTCCAAATTTTGAACAACCCAAGATTCCCATAGTCCAGTTGGAGAAGCTTGTATGCACAGGCATGTTGATCAATTAGGAGTCCAGACTATATTCCTGTAGTCTCATGATTCACCCCTATCTCTCTGAAGCCCTTACAATCTACCACGCCTCCTCTTCCACAGTTTGTTCCCTGGGCTTTGGGAAAGGGGCACAAGTGGGTGAGAAGAAAACAGTCTAATTTCTTTGGAGTTGTCATTTTGGACTTTAGTCTGTTCAGGTTGTTTCCCTTCATGGGTTGACAGCTTTTCCAGTGATACCCTTTTTAGTCATACTAACAAAGCACAAGCTATTGGATGTACAGGCATTTAAGCAGTACCAATTATTATGTCAAGCTAAGCTGTGAGCATAGACACAGATGCTTGGATGGTATGCTAATCCGCAAACTGTGGTTTCTCTATAAAGGGTGACAAGTTCTTATTGTGGCTTATAACATCTCCTAACCACTAGAGGACATAAGCTTGTGGCATCCGCTGTGAGTTATTCCTCCAAGGAGAGAGCTAATAGCCAAATAGATTTGGGATATATATAGACACTTGGCTGCCACTGTTGCACAGTATCTCCAGGCTGTTGAGGTGTAGCTGATATTGACGGAGGAGTCTTGCTTGTCTCAGGGAGACCAATATTTTGCTGTATTGCTTTAGTGGCCTTTGGTAACGCTCTCTAGCATTTCAGAGGCCAGTTGTACGCTAGCAAGTGACGTCTCATAACATTTTTCATGCTCACACCAGGTCTTCGACAACAGGGACTTACTGCCTTTCTCCTTGCATATATCCCACTTATAGGCAAAAGGCCTTTATAATTTGGGGGGGGGGGGTTGAATCCCCTAGCCAACATCTCCTAGGCAGAATAATTCATTGCTGATGTCAGAGCTTTCCTGTAGTAATATATTTTGCTTAATTACACAACTTATAAACACTTTACTATTGAATTTGGCTCTAGATAGAGAATTATCCTTTCACAGTTCCTATGCCTATCAATCAATTAATACGTTATGCCTGTTTTATAGGAAATTACCACTGTAACAATTGGCTCTAGTTTACAGTTAGGGAGTGGTTTCATTACCATCATGTTTTTCTTTTTCCTATAAAGGGGAGAGGTAGGAAGGTTTCTCAGTATCTGGAAGGTAAACTTCATTAGGGCCCATTATAAACAGTTAACCCAATATTATTCAGAGAGATGCTCAGTGTCTGTGACTCAGGCAGTCTGAGGTTCCTCTTTCTTTAATGTTCAGATGGGTCAACCTCTATGCTGGCATTTCCCAGTCCATCCTGCATAGCCAGTTCACTAAAGTTACTGTAATATCAGTGACTAATGTCATCTTACTGTGTCTAATTTATAACTAAATTTACTATTCAAATGCATGTACAGGTTGTATGTCCCTAATCTGAAAATCTAAACTCTAAAATGCTCCAGACTTGGAGTGCCCCCACAATGCCAAGGTGCACAGGTCCACTCTGACCTCATATGAACAGACTTACAAAATTGCGTGCGTGGGGCTGGACCCATAGCTTGGTGGCGGATCCTGTGCTTTCAGGCTATATATCTAAGGGGTATACGGACAAACACATTCCATAAGATTCCATTCTTAAGTCATCTTACTGTGTTTGAACATTCCAAAATATAAAACGCTTTTGGTCTCAGGTGTTTTAAACCAGAGACACTCAACAGGATGAGGTGCCTCGTCATTTATATGGGGTTCACTACCATCTTCGGTTTCAGGCATCCACTGGGTGTCTTGTAAGAAATCCCTCATCCATCAGGGGCCCACTGTATACAGTTTCTTCAGTAACAGTTTCCAAATTGCTCATGCATTTCCTGAGGTTGTCTTTCTCCACTGTGACCAAGAATTCTGCACTCTTCATTTCCACTCACTGCTTTCATTTCTTACAGGGAGATCATTGATAACACCAGCAAAGAGAATGGGATCGATATCATTATGGCCGATAGGACCTTCCACCTGATCGCGGAGTCCCCGGAAGATGCCAGGTGAGGCCTGTAGGATGAACCTCCTTCCACGTCCTCCTTCACGCTTGGCATGAACTCCACACAGCACTCTTATTCTTGACACCTTTAAAGGGCTTTCAGTTTTCTATTAGGATGATTACAGAACTGAGCATCATAAGATAGGTGCGTCTTGTCCCTTGGGGAATCTTTCCCAAGCAGATATGTTCAAGGATAGCACAAGTTTGGGATTTTCAGCCTCAGATACTATCAGACAAGACCGAGACTTGGGCTTTCATTGTCACCAGCATCCTACAAAGCTGAGCGCTACCCTGTGGGTGTTTCAAAACTTCAGAAGTGAAGAGCTGGTATTTATATAGTGATCTAAAGAGCAGTCACCTTAACCATTGGTTGCTTAATACACTGTGGCATATAGAGGGTTTTAAAGTATCCAGCTTTCACCAGTCAGTAGGCAGGATATTGACTTATGTTTCCATATTGCAGGCAATATTCTAAATGTTACATATATATGAAGTCATTTGATTCTCAGACAGTCCCGTGGAGTAGCTATCTTTCTTACCGTTATTTGTGCTTTGCACAGACTAGGAGACTGGGTGACAAAGGAGAACATAGTCTGTAGTAGAGTGCAGGCTCAGTTCTGTTGAATGGACGTATTATGCCTTCTGCATATCTTTCTAAAGCAGCCTAGTTTTTTGGCCAAGGTAAGAGGAAAGTGGAGACCCTCCTGGACTAGTGTAAGTTCCCTGACTCTTCTGGACCATGTGGAGTCCCTCCTGGACTAGTGTAAGTCCCCTGACTCTTCTGGACCATGTGGAGTCCCTCCTGGACTAGCGTGAGTCCCCTGACTCTTCTGGACCATGTGGAGTCCCTCCTGGGCTAACGTTAGTCCCCTGACTCTTCTGGACCATGTGGAGACCCTCCTGGACTAGTGTGAGTTCCCTGACTCTTCTGGACCATGTGGAGTCCCTCCTGGACTAGCGTGAGTCCCCTGACTCTTCTGGACCATGTGGAGTCCCTCCTGGACTAGCGTGAGTCCCCTGACTCTTCTGGACCATGGGGAGACCCTCCTGGACTAGTGTGAGTCCCCTGACTCTTCTGGACCATGTGGAGTCCCTCCTGGACTAGTGTGAGTCCCCTGACTCTTCTGGACCATGTTGCAGTGCTGAGCACAAGGAGGACAGAACTCAGGAGAGAAAGTAACACATCACAGGATCATGTGGTGTGTCTCTCCTGTCAAGGCTCTTCTTGGGACTTTGTGGGTCTCTAGAGTTGTGGTAGTGACAATTAACTGCTCTGAGCAATATTAGGTAGTCACTTATGAGGGTGATAGTTGATGGCCTGTTTCTCACTTCTCACACCAGAGCCTTGTGGCACATTCTCAGGACCTCTGCCCACCCCCTGTCCTTTGAATGTTTTCAGTTGATATGACACCATGGCAGCAGGATCAGGGGTAGACACCAGAAAGTCATTCTT
This sequence comes from Rhizomys pruinosus, assembly GCA_009823505.1. Taxonomy (NCBI): domain Eukaryota; kingdom Metazoa; phylum Chordata; class Mammalia; order Rodentia; family Spalacidae; genus Rhizomys; species Rhizomys pruinosus. Next base: position 3,439,114 of record VZQC01012421.1, read on the forward strand.
CCCATGGGAACAAGCCGAAACCCTGGCTGGACTCATAAATTATAACACAAACTGGAAAAACAAGCAAACCTGGAATTACAGCCCATCATTCTGTCTGGGACTCGTGGAGACTATGTGTGGCTCTCTGTGAGCAGGGCAGGCCCACAGCTGCTGGCTGAATTACAGGCTGGGCACTTGGCAGCTGCCCTGTCTGTTTTGTGCCATCATGAACCTGCTAAATTTAACATTTGGAATGTTTCAGCCAAAGACTTTCCCCTGACCAGTGGAACACATTTTTAAACATCCTTTTTTAGATTTCAGGTTATGCTTGGTTCAGAAGAAATTTATAAATTTAAGAATATCTGTGGAAATTGAAAGCACAGAAAATTTTATTCCTTTGTGTGTGTGCAAGTTTGTATGATCCCCATGTGGCTTTCATCTTGGATTTACATATGTTGCAGTGTTTGATTTGGGAGAGTTTTGAGTTTAGTGAAGTCTTAACTCCAGGCTGCCTTCTGGCCAACCAGGAGACGCGAGGCGGGTCAGACGAGGGTCAGACGAGGGTGCTCCGCTTTGTTCTCCCTAAGGGTCTGTGTACAGTGAATATTTTCAAGCAGCTTTCTCTCCCAGCACTGGATGTAGGTTTTAGTTTTGCTGTAAATAATTTTCAAGGCTGGCTTTATGTTGGAATATTTTTTTTTCACTTAAGTATTCTGTTGCTTACCAAGTCTGGTCCCCTCTGCCTTATTTAGTAACAGTATGTGTTTATTAGGACCTGAGGAAGCCCTGTCAGAAGAAGCGTGTCTGCTTCTCCTGCAGCCACGGTGTTTGCTTTCTGGTTATAACAGGACTGCCATTTTGCTTGGATTTTTCTGGAATTCATGACCATATGCTTGTCTTGGTCTTCTGATTCTGATGAGACTGAAAGTGAGACAGCACATTTCAAATGAAAATGGGGGAACTCTGGCCAAAATAATTTTCTGCTTTCTACGTCAAGCACCTGTGTCTGATTTCTGCTTCCCTTGTAGTTTTATTCACTTGAGTGGAAATCCTGGCAGTTGTGGAACAAATAGAAAACTGGGCATCAAATGGTATTCTGAACCCCCCTTAGTTGAGCTTTTTTCCTTGGGATTTATTCCCCCCCCCCCAAAAAAAAGGTGCATGGACATTCTCCAGGACAAAAATATAGTAATCGTACTCAGCCAATATCCTCACACAAGCATTTCATAATAGCCGCCGTTTCTCAAGGAACACATCTTAAGGCGTCTGAGGTCTGCAGGGACTGGTAGGGAGTTTCTTCCATGTCATGAGAATGTGCCGTGCTTGCAGGTACTTTTGCTGGTTTTTCTAACTTTCCTGTGGGTCATATGACCCCCCAGCTTAACTGTGCTAAGCAGGCTGTGCTCACAGGAGCATCACATGTACTGGAGATGGAGCAGAGTGCCGTTTTGCCATAAGGAGCTTGGCCACCCTTGACCATTGCCTCTCTTTCCACAGCCAGTGGTTCAGCGTGCTAAGTCAGGTCCATGCCTCCACAGACCAGGAGATCCGAGAGATGCATGATGAGCAGGCAAACCCCCAGAATGCCGTGGTGAGTGAGCACTGCAGGTGGAGCTGTGGTGACGGAGGACATCAGGCTGGGGAGGAGGGTGTTCTAGGAATGTCTAGGTAATCTTTATAAGTAAAAATTAATAATTAAGCCAGGTGTGGTGGCACATGCCTTTAATCCTAGCACTCGGGAGGCAGAGGCAGGTGGATCTCTGTGAGTTCAAGGCCAGCCTGGTCTACAGAGTGAGTTCCAGGACAGCTGGGGCTACAGGGAGACCCTGTCTCAAAAATGCCAAATAGGGGCTGGAGAGATGGCCTAGCGGTTAAGAGCACCGACCGCTCTTGCAGAGGACCCGGGTTTGATCCCCAGTGCCCACATGGCAGCCGAGAACCGTCTGAAACTCCAATTCCAGGAGAACTCCAGTTCCAGGGGAATCCGACACCCTCTTCTGACCTCTGCGGCATTGCACGACACGGGCGCACAGACTTGCATGCAGACAGTACATTGATACACATACAGAAATAAATAAATGCTGGGCGTGGTGGCGCACGCCTTTAATCCTAGTACTTGGTAGGCAGAGGCACGCGGATCTCTGTGAGTTCGAGGCCAGCCTGGTCTACAGAGTGAGTTCCAGGACAGGCAGAGCTACAGGGAGACCCTGTCTCAAAAAGACAAAACAAAACAAAACAAAACAAAACAAAAAAAAAATATATATATATATATAAAATTAAGGAGAAAAACAGGACCATTTGTGTTCAAAATCATGCATTTAAAATACACATACACACACACACACACACACTCACTAGCTAGCTGTGATATCACATGCCTTTAAACCCTGAACTCATTAGGCAGAGGCAGATCTCTGTAAGATTGAGGCGTATGTATAGTGATGAGTTCCAGGCCAGCTAGGGCTAAAGGCAGACCCACTCTTAAAAAGACCTAAAAAAGAAATGGTAAATTACAGATTAGTATTGCTACATCCCAGCTCTTCTAACTCAGTCCTTTAAAAAGAACAACAACAAAAAATCACAATTTTTATGACATTACAGAAGCACACATTTTCTGTGAATAATCAAGTGGACTCTAAATTATTTGTGTGTGTGTGTATTCTAGACTTTATATACAGGACTTTATTTTTTTTTTATTTATTCTTTAAATATTTATTGTTACTAGGTATGGGGTTGGTGGTATGTTGCTCAAGTCGTCCAGAAGAGGGTGTCAGAGTGCCTGGAGCTGGAGTTCCCAGGCAGCTCAGTGCCATACAGTGTGTCTCTTTGCAGTAGCAGTACAGCTGTTAGCAACTGAACTCTCTCCAGCCTCCATAAAACTTTGAAACCAAATGTTTCTTTTCAGAATAACTTTAAAATTAGTAAAAGATCTTAGCATAAATCATTAAATTTACAGTATTGCAAAGTCTGAGTATTCGTCACTGAAGATATTTTAAGAACAAGAGAGACTGATGAATTCATAGTGTTACAAGGAATAGACTGTCTAGAGACTGTGTGGGCTCATTAAACTAAAGGACTTTGCTTACATATCTGTTATCTTGCAGCTCACCACAAAAGAGGTATCTCTTCGGTTTGTGCGTTCACGAGTTGTGAAGGGATACTCTCTGCTGCCGTCTGCTCACCTGCTTTTTGTTCCTTTCCAGGGCACACTGGACGTGGGGCTGATTGATTCTGTGTGCGCTTCTGACAGCCCTGACAGGTAAGCTTCTGTTGACGAAGATGCTGGCCACCTGCAAGCCCCTCCAGCTCTCAAACTGGCCCTTTTGCTGGGCTGTGAAACCTTGAAAAACCACTTCATCCAGAGAGTTCCAGAAAGCACGCCTTCATATTGCTAAGGGAGTTGGGAAGCCACATTAGTCAGGCCATTTCCAAACCTAGCTATAACACAGCAGTGTACTCTTTGTTTGGAGGAACAACTTGGGATGTCTTGTGGTTTTTTGAGACTCACTGTGTAGCACAGGCTGGCTTCAAACTCAGTTCCGTTTCAGCTTTTCAGTTTTGGGACCACATGTGTGAGCCACCACTCCTGACATTCTTGGGATTCTTTTTTTTTTTTTTTCTTTTTTTTCTTTTGGTCTTTTTGAGACAGGGTCTCCTTTAGCCCCAGCTGGCCTAGAACTGTCTATGTAGACCAGGCTGGCCTTGAACTCCAAAGATCCACCTGCCTCTGCCTCCCAAGTGCTGGGATTAAAGGCGTGCGCCACCACACCTGGCTAGTCTTGGGATTTTTATAGGAAGAAAATGGGTCTTTAGGAAAATGGGATTCCAGCCCAGGGAGCAATTAATCATGTCCTTTGTGATATGTGAAATATTAATAAACCCAACCCCAAGCCTTTTCCTTGACATTTCTGCTTTCTCTGTTTTGACTTTTGAAAGCAAATTCATCTTCAGAGTTTGTGCTCAGTGAGCTTTGTTTCTGTTGACAGACTGTTAGTCTTTGCTGCCTGTAAGTTCCTTTTCTGGCCTTCATTAGATTTTTAAATTGTCCAAGGGCCAGAGTCAGAATTAAAACTGACTTAACCAGAAAGTAAACATGAATGTGTTAAAACTGACCACACACACATACAGAGAGAGAGAGAGAGAGAGAGAGAGAGAGAGTCTGCTCTGCAGAGTAAGCTCTGGGGGTCCCTACTCTGGGTTTCTGGGCAGCTGGGGATCCTTTGTCTCCAGAAGTCAGTCAGCCAGTACCATCTCATGCCTGCCTTAATAATAGTTAACACGTGTTGTGTCAGTAATCAAAACCCAGATTCTTTAAGCTCTGGGGTCCCTACTCTGGGTCTCTGGGCAGCTGGGGATCCTTTGTCTCCAGAAGTCAGTCAGCCAGTACCATCTCATGCCTGCCTTAATAATAGTTAACACATGTTGTGTCAGTAATCAAAACCCAGATTCTTCTTGTATTTTTTGTTATTGTTGTTTGTTTGTTTTGTTTTTTGAGACAGGGTCTCCCTTTAGTCCCAGCTGGCCTGGAGCTCACTTTGTAGAGCAGGCTGGCCTTGAACTCACAGAGATCCACCTGCCACTGCTTCCTGAGTGCTGGGATTAAAGGCATGCGCCACCACACCTAGCCTAAGATGGTTCTTAGTTGCCATGTGGGTGCTGGGAATTGAACTCAGGTCCTCTGCAAGAGCAGTCAGTGCTCTTAACCGCTGAGCCATCTCTCCAGCCCCTCTTCCTATATTTTTAAGTTCCTGCCATGCTAAACCTGCTTCTTGCTTCTCCCCATCCCATCACTCCAGCAAGCTGGGCAGGAGATGGCCAGGCTGAAAACTGCATTCTCCCTGTTAGGTTTCTCTCACTTCAAATGTTCACCTTTCTTCCTTCCCAGCTTCACCTTTTTGGGGACCTCTTGTCCATCCTCTCTGCCTAGATTTCCCTGCCTCCTGCAGGCAGCTGCCTGGTTAGCCTTTTTCTTGAACTTCACTACACAGTATACTTAACTACAGTGAACATTGGAAAACTTACAGCAGAGAATTCACATGCACTGGTTTAAGCAGCTAGATGAAGGAATTAGTGTGAGCACAGGCTTGTGTGAGGTTCTGAGCATTGAGTGACAGGAGCTGAGGAGAAAGCAAGCTTCCTCCCTCACTCTGTCCCTATCTGGGAGATGTGCCCTTGTCGGGTTGCTTTGAAAACATGGACCTGAATTTTTTGTACCAGGCAAAAGCAGTCAAACAAGATGTCCCACTCGCTCGCCGCTGACCTCTGCTACTGGGTCTGATATTTCATTCCCAACCCACAGAAATATCATCCAAGGCAATACCCAGAGCCAGGAAGAAACTGACTTTGGAGAAGCATCAAAAAAAAAAAAAAAAATTCCCCCATGGTCACCTTATTTAGCCTTCCTGGAACTGTGTTTCATCTGGAAAGTTTTGCATGAAGAGATGTTTTCCTCCTCAGGCCTTCTGAATGAATGTGTTTCTCCAAGTTTAAAGGTTAATGATGCGTAAAGTAAATCCCTCAGAAATGAGCAAGGTTTGCCTAGACAAAGTGCATAGCAGTGTGTCTCCCTGAGACCCCTAAGCCAAGAAAGAGGCTGTGAAGTCTTGGTGACGGAGGTGACGTTAGCACTGATCTAAGAGGCTTTGCCTCTTTTTTGCCCTGTCTCTCAGACCAAACTCGTTCGTGATCATCACAGCCAACCGGGTACTCCACTGCAACGCTGACACGCCGGAGGAGATGCACCACTGGATAACGCTGCTGCAGAGGTCCAAGGGGGACACCCGGGTGGAAGGCCAGGAGTTCATCGTGAGAGGTGACTGTCCGCCACATTGCACTGGCCTCTTTGCGGACTTGCATCTGCCTCTGTACAGTAGATGCCTCTTGAATGTTCCTGTTGAACCTCTTTTTGTGTGTGTGTGTGTGTGTGTGTGTGTGTGTGTGTGTGCGCGCGTGTGTGTGTGTGTGCGTGTGTGCGTGCGCATGCGCGCACATGGAAACCAAAGGCCAACATCAGGTACCTTCTTCAGTTACTCTACCTTTTCGAAGGCAGACTCTGTCAGTGAACTTAGAGCTTTTCGGGTCAGCCAGACTAACTGGCCAGTGAGGCCCAGAGAGCCTCCTATCTCCACCTCCCCCGCACTGGTGCATGCCACAGAGCCTGGCTTCTCATACAGGTACCGACCGGGCTCCAAACTCAGATAGTCATGCTTGTACAGCAGGCCCTTTATGACTGAGCCATCTCCCCAGCCCCTTAAACAGCTTCTTCTAGTCACTTTGACTACTGAAGTTTTTTAAAGCAAGCAAGCGATGATCATGGCCATTTTCTAGCCGGTAGGTAAAAGTAGAACCCATATTTAGGCACGCACAATGTACATGGCGGCAGTACTCAGGGCTTCGATTCAGGGCCTCGACTGTTGTTTCTGTGCTGGAGCAAGCACTCTACCGTTGATCTTTACCTCTAACCCCTAACTCATCTTGGATCTTCTTCCAGGGTGGTTACATAAAGAAGTGAAGAACAGTCCAAAGATGTCCTCACTGAAACTGAAGAAACGGTGGTTTGTCCTGACACACAATTCCCTGGATTACTATAAGAGCTCAGAGAAGAATGCACTAAAACTGGGCACTCTGGTCCTCAACAGTCTGTGTTCGGTCGTGCCCCCAGATGAGAAGATATTCAAAGAGACAGGTACCCAAGGCTGCAGGCTGGAGCCCAGCAGGCCTCAGGACTCAGGGTGTCATGCATTGGAAGGCAGGGGCTTGCTTCAGCATAGGAATGGCATTTCTGACTAGTGTGTTTACTTTTAACTTCCTCCACTGCAAAATAAATCCTGCTCTTAAGGTGCCCCTGAGGCTGTGCTTGGCTCTCAATGCTTTGTATTTAAAACTGTAGCAAAGACAGTTTGCCTTATGGGGATATATGAAGATGCTGGTAAAGACAGGGAACTGTAAAGCACTGCAGAGCATACACCAGCTGCTTTGTTTCATATGTAGTTTCTCTTCCTACCAGGAGGCTCCCATGCACTTTCTAAAAATCCTGAACTTAGCCTACTAGTGCATGAAAAGCCTATGTAGAAGTAGAGATGGGTTTGGTGTCTTGTTTCCTAATTTGTGGTACTATAAGAATTTCTGAAAGATTACTTTTGATTTTCCTCTCTAGTTCTGATTTTGTGCTTTTTTTAAGTGTAGTGCTCCATTTGTGTCAGGTGGAGGCAATGTTGTGTCTCTTATCTGGGACACAAATCCTTGGCACAACATTCTGCTGTGCAGAGAGGCTCAAAGGAAGGAAAGAGACGCAGGGATTGGACAGAATGTTGGGATCAGCTAGGAATTGGCAGTCTTGTTCCAGAGCCTTTCTCTGAGCGACTGTTTCCTTTCGCCTTTACTTCTGGATTTCTTGTTTAATGCTTGTCTTCACCTCTTACTACAAATCCCACAGCGCCAGAGACACTCATCCCCTTTCTGTCACTGGATACCTGGTGTCAGGCACAGCACATGTAGGAATCAAATGTTTATTGAATTAATCACTAATTAAAAGGCTTCTACTGATGCTATCTGGGGCTCTGGTACAAGAATCGCCTTGGTCTCAGAGGCTGAAGTTGACATGCGTGTGCTGCACTGCCTTGCAGGCTACTGGAATATCACAGTCTACGGGCGCAAGCACTGTTACCGGCTCTACACAAAACTGCTCAATGAGGCTACCAGGTGGTCCAGTGCCGTTCAGAATGTGACAGACAACAAGGCCCCAATTGACACACCTACCCAGCAGCTGATCCAAGACATCAAGGTAAGAGGAGAAGCCAAGAACTCCTCCAGGTCCCCCTCATCCAGCAAGACTTCAGTGTCATTCCAGCTCAGTGTTTATGTTCTAACCAAACTACTGCTTGGTTGTTCTTGAGATTAGAATCTGAATGAGGTTTTGAGTGAAATTGTAAATTAAGAATATTTTTTTCTCTTTGGAGATGTTAGAAGTTCCACTCTGTGGACAATCAGTGGTATATGATGTGTGTTTGAGACCAACTGCACCATCTCCGGGTCTACCCCAGCCCCGTGTGGAGAATGGCTAGACATAACCAAGTAATTCTCTTCTCACTGTTGAGGTCCTAGGCCACAGAAGTGGATTCACAAAGGGTCTAGGTTAGAAGGCTGGGGGTGGAGCTCAGTGATAAGAGTGCAAGGCTCTGGGTTTGATCCTCAACACCTGAAAGAAGACAGCTCAGATTGATCTAGAAGTCTGGCATCCCTGTCAGCTCCCTCCAAATGGCCAGAAACTCCAAATCTCGTTGGTCTCATTATATTGCAATTCCCCATTTATAACTTTAGTCATATCTCTGCCACAAGCATCACTCACAGACCTGTCGGTCCCCAGTGCAGAACCCAGTTGAGGGGGTCATCTTCCCTGCTGTTCCCCCAGAACAGGGAGGAGAGTGGCAGCCTTGCCTCATGTACCCCAATAGGAATAACCAGCAGACTGTAGGAGGCAAGCGGCTACCTTATTCCAAAAGGGGGGATTTTCCAGAATTTGGGGCAGGCTATAGCAAGTCCGTTAGTGTTCCAGCACTCCCAAGCTCACTGGAGAACCAAGGGCAAGACATATGTAATTTCATTTTTAGCCTTAAAAAATATTTTTTGAAGAAAATATTTCCTTTTGAGAAGAATGTTTTTAAAAAGCACATGTCAGCCACATCATCAAAGCTGTGTCATCTACTTTTATTCTCTAATTGCAGATTGAGACATTCAAAGAATACATAGAATTTTCCAGATATAAAATAATACTTCTTAAGAAATGAGACAAGTTACCCTAATTAAGTCCCTAGAAAATTTAAGTCGTTAAACTTTTTTCCTGCTCTTTGGTTGGATGTCACTGAGAGGTTTCCTAGTAGAAATGAACTTACCATGAAGGAACGAGTCATCGCCTTTCCTGCAGCACTGCTGGTTATTTAAGGCTCTAAAGTAACTTGGCTTTCTTTACATATCAGAGTGATGTTTAAAGAGCATCAATATATGGTGTAACTGTGAAAAGAACTCAAAAATTCAGGGCAGACAGGCCTGAGAAGGAAGAATCTCCCCATGAACACGTTGACACATGTCATTAGCAAGTGCAGAAAGAATACAAAAAAGGCTGCAGAGGTGACTTGCCGAGCGCTTGCTGCTTACAGAGGACAGGAGCTTGCTTTACAGTATTTATTCACACTGAGCGGCTCACAACTGCCTCTAACTTCAGCTCCAGTGGGTCCAGTGCCCTCTTCTGGCCTCCACAGGCACCTATACATGTTTGGCATAATACACACACACATACACACCCGCGTGCGCGCGCGCGCACACACACACACACAGATTAATTAATTAGTTAATTAAATCTTTAAGAAAGAGTACCAAAAACTAAAGCCAGATGTAAGGATGTATGTCTATAGCCCCAGGACTGAAGACGCTGAGACAGGAGGATTGCCATGAGTTCTAGGCTAGCCCTAGGCTAGCCCTGGGCTAAAGATTCTGCTTCAAGAGACCAAAAATAAAGTCTACCAAAATATGTGTTTAAAATGAATTGTATTTGAAGATTGCACAACTGATGGGCAAATTATTAAGAAGACAAATTTAATTTTTCTGTGTGTGTGTGTGTGTGTGTAATCACCAATGATCAGGAGTTTTAATTACATGAAGGAATGTGCACCTGAAGCAAAGAGAATGAGTTATATAAGGTTTTTTTTTTAATAGGTTATCTCTTTATTTTATATGTATGATTGTATTGTCTTCATGCGTATAAATGCACCCATGTCGTGCAATGCCTGTGGAGGGAAGAAGGGTTATCAAGTCCCCTAGAGCTGGGGTTATGAATGGTTGTTAGCTCCCGTGTAGGTGCTGGGAACTAAACCCAGGTCTTCTACAAGAGCAGCAGTGTCCTAACCACTGCACCATCTCTCCAGCCCCATGTAAGGTACTTTTGTGATTTGTCTCTACATACAGATTGTGCTTTTCCTTGCCTTGAAATGATCAGTAGTGAATCCCCAATCCGGTTCCCCTATTAGGATCATAACTGATGCTTCAGATGTGTCTGCGTGGGAAGGCATGGTTGGAGTGGCTCTCTTTAAGCATGTTTTTCACAATCAGCCTCTTTGCTTTCTTTAAACAGTTCCTTTACTTTTCAGGAGAACTGCCTGAACTCAGACGTGGTGGAGCAGATTTATAAGCGGAACCCAATCCTTCGATACACACATCATCCCCTGCATTCTCCGCTTCTGCCTCTTCCCTATGGAGACATAAATCTCAACTGTAAGTTTGGAATGCCACCAAGATCCTCAGAGCCTGTGGTTTTATTTTGCCTGTTAACTTAAGCTCTGACAAAGAAGCATTGGTTACTCAGACTCTTTAAAATCATCACAAGCAGGGAAAAGACAGTACAATGTACTCAAATAAAGACTTAAAAGGCCATCAGAGAACGTTAGCACTCCCTGTGAACTCACAGATGCCTTTAGAATACATAGTCCTTGACTTAGAATGACTCTACGTAATTGCCCGCTTTATGGTGGTGTGAAAGTATACATACCCATGTAGTTTGTCCTTGCTTTATGGTATGAAGGCGTATCCATGCAGCTGGCCCCACTTTATGTGGTGAGAAAGTGTATGCTCACCCTTCTGCTTTCCCTCTCAGTACAATTCAATGAATTGTGTGCAATACTCATTACTTTATTATGAAATAGGCTTCCTGGGGCTAGAGAGATGGCCTAGCAGTTAAGCATGCTGACTGCTCTTGCAGAGGGCCAGGGTTCGATCCCCAGCACCCACACGGCGGCTGAGAACTGTCTTTAACTCCAGTTCCAGGGGAATCCGACACCCTCTTCTGACCTCCGCGGCATTGCACGACATGGGTGCACAAACCTACATGCAGACAGAACATTCGTACACATACAAGAATAAATTTTTAAAAATTAAAAAAAAAAAAATAGGCTTCCTATTGGATAAGGTTGCGCAATTGCAGTTGCCTGCAAATTGGAGATTTGCTAGGCCAAGCTATGGTGTTTAGCTGGTTTGATTCATTTAATGCATTTTTCACTCATAATATTTTCAAGTAATGATAGAGTTATCAGACTGTAACCCCATCTTAAGTCAAGGGTCATCTGTACCAGGTAAAAAGATCCTGGACAGTATTGTAGTGCCTTTCAAGTCCAGAGCCTGCTCAGCCATGGTCTAGCTTTTAAGTGAGCATTTTGTGTACTCCGAAGCTCGGCTGTATAAGAGAGTGGGATAACTCACCCACCTGAGTGTTTCCAGTGCTTTGTTCAGCTGTTGTAAACATGCAGGGAATCGGATCAGCACTGCATCGGGAAGCCTTGTCCTCATTCTTTCCTTCCTCTTGTCTTGTGCGCCAACTGCACTTGGCCCGTTCCTCCAGTAACTTGTTGACTCGCTTTCCCTAGTGCTCAAGGACAAAGGCTACACCACCCTTCAGGATGAAGCCATCAAGATATTCAATTCCCTTCAGCAACTGGAATCCATGTCCGACCCTATCCCCATCATCCAGGGAATCCTGCAGACTGGGCACGACCTTCGGCCCCTGCGGGATGAGCTGTACTGTCAGCTCATCAAACAGACCAACAAGGTGCCCCATCCTGGCAGTGTGGGCAACCTGTACAGCTGGCAGATCCTGACATGCCTCAGTTGTACCTTCCTACCAAGCCGAGGGATCCTCAAGTACCTCAAGTTCCACCTGAAAAGGTGAGCCCCAGGGGAGGGCAACCACAGGAGGTGGGCAGAGCTTGGCACAGGCATGGTGAGCCCCAGGGGAGGGCAGCCACAGGAGGGGGCAGAGCTCAGGACAGCATGGTGAACCCAGGGGAGGGCAGCCACAGGAGGGGGCAGAGCTCTGGACAGCATGGTGAGTCCCCGGGGAGGGCAGCCACAGGAGGGGGCAGAGCTCGGCACAGGCATGGTGAACCCAGGGGAGGGCAGCCACAGGAGGTGGGCAGAGCTCGGCACAGGCATGGTGAACCCAGGGGAGGGCAGCCACAGGAGGTGGGCAGAGCTCGGCACAGGCATGGTGAGCCCAGGGGAGGGCAGCCACAGGAGGTGGGCAGAGCTCGGCACAGGCATGGTGAACCCAGGGGAGGGCAGCCACAGGAGGTGGGTAGAGCTCGGCACAGGCATGGTGAACCCAGGAGAGGGCAGCCACAGGAGGGGGCAGAAGTTGGCACAGGCATGGTAAGCCCAGGGGAGGGCAACCACAGGAGGGGGCAGAGTTCTGGACAGCATGGCGAGTCCCCGGGGAGGGCAGCCAGAGGAGAGGGCAGAGCTCAGGACAGGATGGTGAGCCCCAGGGGAGGGCAACCACAGGAGGGGGCAGAGCTCGGCACGGGCATGGTGAGCTCAGGGGAGGGCAACCACAGGAGGGGGCAGAGCTCAGCACGGGCATGGTGAACCTAGGGGAGGGCAGCCACAGGAGGGGGCAGAGCTCGGCACGGGCATGGTGAACCCAGGGGAGGGCAGCCACAGGAGGGGGCAGAGCTCGGCACGGGCATGGTGAACCCAGGGGAGGGCAGCCACAGGAGGAGGGCAGAGCTCGGCACGGGCATGGTGAACCCAGGGGAGGGCAGCCACAGGAGGGGGCAGAGCTCAGGCACGGGCATGGTGAAGCCTAGGGGAGGGCAGCCACAGGAGAGGGGCAGAGCTCGGCACAGGGCACAGGTGAGCCCAGGGGAGGGCAGCCACAAGAGGGGGCAGAGCTCGGGACAGGATGGTGAGCCCAGGGGAGGGCAGCCACAGGAGAGGGCAGAGCTCGGCACGGGCATGGTGAACCCAGGGGAGGGCAACCACAGGAGAGGGCAGAGCTCGGCACGGGCATGGTGAGTCCCCGGGGAGGGCAGCCACAGGAGGTGGGCAGAGCTTGGCACAGACATGGTGAGCCCAGGGGAGGGCAGCCACAGGAGGAGGGCAGAGCTCGGCACAGGCATGGTGAGCCCAGGGGAGGGCAGCCACAGGAGGTGGGCAGAGCTCGGCACGGGCATGGTGAGCCCCAGGGGAGGGCAGCCACAGGAGGTGGGCAGAGCTCGGCACAGGCATGGTGAACCCAGGGGAGGGCAGCCACAGGAGGTGGGCAGAGCTCGGCACAGGCATGGTGAACCCAGGGGAGGGCAGCCACAGGAGGGGGCAGAGCTTGGCACAGGCATGGTGAGCCCAGGGGAGGGCAACCACAGGAGAGGGCAGAGCTCGGGACAGGATGGTGAGCCCAGGGGAGGGCAGCCACAGGAGGGGGCAGAGCTCGGCACAGGCATGGTGAGACCCAGGGGAGGGCAGCCACAGGAGAGGGCAGAGCTTGGCATGGGCATGGTGAGCCCAGGGGAGGGCAACCACAGGAGAAGGCAGAGCTCGGCACGGGCATGGTGAGTCCCCGGGGAGGGCAGCCACAGGAGGGGGCAGAGCTCGGCACAGGCATGGTGAGCCCAGGGGAGTGCAGCCACAGGAGGTGGGAGAGCTGGGCACAGGCATGGTAGCCCAGGGGGAAGAGGGGGGACAGGGGAAGAAAGGGGAAGAGAAAGGAAAAGGGGGAAGGAGGCAGCCACAGGAGGTGGGCAGGCTCGGCACAGGCATGGTGAGCCCAGGGGAAGGCAGCCACAGGAGGGGGCAGAGCTCGGCACGGGCACGGTGAGCCCCAGGGGAGGGCAGCCACAGGAGGTGGGCAGAGCTCGGGACAGGATGGTGAGCCCAGGGGAGGGCAGCCACAGGAGAGGGCAGAGCTCGGCACGGGCATGGTGAGCCCAGGGGAGGGCAGCCACAGGAGGGGGCAGAGCTCGGCACAGGCATGGTGAGCCCAGGGGAGGGCAGCCACAGGAGGTGGGGAGAGCTTGGCACAGGCATGGTGAGCCCAGGGGAGGGCAGCCACAGGAGGTGGGCAGAGCTTGGCACAGGCATGGTGAGCCCAGGGGAGGGCAGCCACAGGAGGTGGGCAGAGCTTGGCACAGGCATGGTGAGTCCCCGGGGAGGGCAGCCACAGGAGGGGGCAGAGCTCGGCACAGGCATGGTGAGCCCAGGGGAGGGCAGCCACAGGAGGTGGGGAGAGCTTGGCACAGGCATGGTGAGCCCAGGGGAGGGCAGCCACAGGAGGTGGGCAGAGCTTGGCACAGGCATGGTGAGCCCAGGGGAGGGCAGCCACAGGAGGTGGGCAGAGCTTGGCACAGGCATGGTGAGCCCAGGGGAGGGCAGCCACAGGAGGTGGGCAGAGCTTGGCACAGGCATGGTGAGCCCAGGGGAGGGCAACCACAGGAAGGGGCAGAGCTCGGCACAGGCATGGTGAGCCCAGGGGAGGGCAGCCACAGGAGGGGGCAGAGCTCCGGAGAGCATGGTGGCCAGGTTCCAGCCCCAAGCACTGTGGGTCAGGAGCCTCCAGCCAGACTCAAAGGTCCCTTAAGCAAGCTTATGTGACCAATGTTTCCTTTTCCTCTAAGCTGTGTAAAGCTGTATCCGGAATCAAGCCACTATGTGTATAGCAACCTAATGTGTGTGGGTCACGTCGATTAATTACCACTATTCTATGTGGAGAATACTCCAGCTTGGATATAAGTTTTATTTTTTTGTTAATATACTGACCTACTTTTTAATAGATTTTATTCTGTCTGGGGTTGACAACATGATGTTATAGATAGAATACCTTTAAAACCTTATTTGTTTAACTCTGGAAAAACATTTCAAGCCGGGCTTGGTGGCTCACTCCAATTCTCGCATGAAGCACTTTGGACACTGAGGCAGGAACATGAGTTCAAGGCCAGCCTGGCCTACAGAGTGAAGCCTTGTCTTAAAAAACAAAGCCAGGTCCAGCACACGGATTCCCTTCCCAGCACCCACATGGTGGCTAACAGCCTCTTATAACTCCAGCTGTAGGGGATCTGATACCCTCTTCTGACCTTCCTGGGCATTGCACAACATGGGTGCACTTACAAACATGCAGGCAATATACTCATACACAGAAAATAAAATAAAAATAATGAATTTTTTTTAAAGCCAAATAAAAAAAACATCTCAAACAAAAACAGCTTTTTCAGGACAACAGGAAGCATCATTCTTCCAGGTATCCGTGGTGCTGGTAGGGGCTAGCAACCATCTACTCCCAGTCAGACTGGGGTGCCTACCCTCTTCCATAAGGTAAACCCACCTAGGGTAAACTGGACTTAGCCAGGAAGACATTGGTGTTTGCTCTCTCTACCACTAGGGGGCAGCTGACCAACTTCTGCCACAGAACCTTCTCCACAGCCCAGCCCCTCCAAGCCAGCCAGCCTCCATCTACAATTCATAGTTCACCTTTGTCTCCTAGGATACGGGAACAGTTTCCAGGAACTGAGATGGAAAAATACGCCCTCTTCATCTACGAATCTCTTAAGAAAACGAAATGCAGAGAGTTTGTGCCTTCCAGAGATGAAATTGAAGCTCTGATCCACCGGCAGGAAATGACATCCGCCGTGTACTGCCACGGTGGGGGCTCCTGCAAGATCACCATCAACTCCCACACCACAGCTGGGGAGGTGAGAGCCACTGTGCCCACTGTGCCTGATGCCCACAACTGCATTGGTGATCATGTACAGTATACATGTGACACATGTACAGGACTGCTCAGTAAATGTAGCTAGCAGCCAGCCACATGCATATAAAAAGATGTGAAAATGCAGTTAAAGATCTGGGAAAACAAAGACTCAAGCAAGGTACTGAGACACGGCTAAGTCTCCATAGACATGCTAGATGTAAAGCTGTGAGGAGGGCAGGCTCATTCAGCTCTGCCACAGGGCCTTTCTGTATTAGGCATGAGTGTTGAGAATGCCACTCAGACAAACACATTTTCTCTTGTACATTTATATTTAGAATTATGAAACCTTTGGTCAGTAATAGCAGCGTGATAAAACTCCATAAGCCTCATATGGAAAAATCATCATTTGAAGTCACTATTATTTCTTGAAGTTCGTAAGATTATCGGACATAGGAAGTTCATCCCCTTTCCTAGTATGGATTTGCAAGAAAGAAGCTCAACATCTGGGCCTGGTGGTGGCCTATTAAAATTCCTTGGGGAGTTCCAGGACAGCTGGGGCTACAGGGAGACCCTGTCTCGAAAAGAAAACAAAAAAAAAAACCAAAAAATAAAATTCCTTGGGGTTTTGTTGCTGTTGGAAGGGAGGGAGGGAGGGAGGGAGGGAGGGAAGGAAGGAAGGAAGGAAGGAAGGAAGGAAGGAAGGAAGGAAGGAAGGAAGGAAGGAAGGAAGGAAGGAAGGAAGGAAGGAAGGAAGGAAGGAAAACTTTACCAAGAAAATAGGAGGGTTGCGTGTGAGGTGTGAGGTAACCATGCAGGCAAGTTTCGGGGGCTGTATGGACCCTCTCATGCCGGCAGCTCCTTCTGAGTTCAGATGAAGGCTTCTCCCAGAAGCACTTGTCCGAATTGCAACCTGTAAGCTCCCCCTGCATCTTCCAGGTCGTGGAGAAGCTGATCCGGGGCCTGGCCATGGAGGACAGCAGGAACATGTTTGCCTTGTTTGAGTACAACGGACACATGGACAAGGCCATTGAAAGCCGAACCATAGTAGCTGATGTTCTGGCAAAGTTTGAAAAGTAAGTTCTTTGCTGAAGTACTAGGAGAGCCTTTGGCCTTCCCTGTTCGGCAAGATCATCATCATTTATTTTCACTGGCTTTCTTTTACCTGTGTTGAATACACTTACCTTTTCTCCTCACCACCCTCCCTGACTGTCACGCAGACAGAGCCCTGGGCTCCAACGTGATTAGCTCATCATCAAGCTAGCTCCTCATTGTTCCTTGGCCTGTTCTTTCTCTCAGACCCTCACTCTGTCCACTGTCTTCCATCTGCTAAGTTTTCACTCACTCTAGGGTTTTAAATTAAGCTGGCTGACTTGAGCCAACCTGTGGCTCTTCAGACAGCCTTTTTTTTTTTTGGACCCAGTCCTTTTGTTGTTGTTGTTCCCTCCCATTTGTATTGCTCCAAAATATGCCTATATATACATCACATATATACCAAAATCATGACCTCTGAAAATAAACTGTATGTTAATTCCAAAATATGTTTAGGAGTACACATTTTTCCCCTTAATTTTATATTATTCTAAAATATGAATACACACTGTCTACCCATATACCGCAATTACAAAGTCTGAAAATAAGTGGTAAGTTAATTCTAGATCCTGTTAAGGTATTCACATTATAACAGCAGAGTTGCTTTCAGATAAAAAGAAATATAACATTAACATTTATTTTTCTGGGACTATGTTACTTCACTTAGCATAATGGCTTTGAGTTCCATCCATTTACCTGCAAAAGTCTGCAGTACAAAATGCACCTGCAGGGGCTGGAGAGATGGCCTAGCAGTTAAGAGTGCTGACTGCTCTTGCAGAGGACCCGGGTTCAATCCCCAGCACCCACATGGCGGCTGAGAGCCATCTTTAACTCCAGTTCCAGGTGAATCTGATACCCTCTTCTGACCTCCGCAGCATTGCATGACACGGGTGCACAGACCTACCTGCAGACAGTACATTCATACACATACAAAATAAAATTTAAAAAATATTTTTAAAAATGTACCTGCAGTGGTTCACGCGTGATCTATTTGGCTTTGACTCCTATCCCTAATTCATACAAGATGCTCCTGCACATAGGGCAGCCCTTGGATGTTCATGGCAATTTTGAGTGGTGTCATTTACTTGAGAGTTGGTAAAGGGAATAAAGAAGTAGCCTTTCTTCCTGGGGATTCAGCACAAATCTTAGGTGGTACCGGTTCCATTGGGGCCCTCAGAAATTCTCTGCTGGTGGGCCTTACCTGGAGGGTTCCTGTTTGCTTTCTCAACATAGGACTAAGCTGGAAATGTGCTTTCCTTCTGGTTAAAGGACTGAAGAACTCTGATCAGCCCTTTCTCGGGGTTTTGCTTGTGTGTTTGTTCCCCACCTACTCACCCCGGACACAAATACTGTGCCCTGGTCAAAAGCAGAGTGTCTGCATCCTCAGAGTGCGCTCTGTGGCATCGGCCTCCTGCAGGTCCTGTCCGATTTCTGCTTTGGGTCTGAGTCTTCCATGACCTCCTTCTCTAGGCTGGCTGCCACGTCAGAAGCAGGAGACTTGCCATGGAAATTCTACTTCAAACTCTACTGCTTCCTGGACACGGACAGTGTGCCAAAAGACAGCGTGGAATTCGCATTTATGTTTGAACAGGTAAGAGTAACTTTCCAGAACAGATTCCTTTGCTGGTGAGGAGTGAAAGCCATTACTATACCGTATAAATGAACTGCTAGCCCTTAGAATTACACATGACAGTAGATTCAGCAGTAGCTCGTTCTGTAGAATGAACCTTTATACATTTGATTTGAGCATCCCTGTCAGGAGCTGTTTGATGGAGAGAGACAAGAAGGAATTAAAAGATACAGCATTAGCTGATACCTGGGCGTGGGAGGAATCCAACTTTAAAGGAAGGGCCAGGGTAGCAGTTTTACATAGGCTACCGAGAAGGTATTCAGGAGCAGTCTTGATGGCCTGCATGCGCTGACCTTATGGACACAGTAGCACTCTGACCTCAGCTCTTGTCTCCTTTTCAGGCCCACGAAGCAGTCATCCACGGCCATCATCCAGCCCCAGAAGAAAACCTCCAGGTGCTCGCTGCCTTGCGGCTCCAGTACCTGCAAGGGGACTATTCACTGCATGCGACAGTCCCACCCCTTGAGGAGGTTTATTCTGTTCAGAGACTCAAGGCTCGTATCAGCCAGTCAACCAAAAGCTTCACCCCATGTGAGCGACTGGAGAAGAGGAGGACCAGCTTCCTGGAGGGGACACTGAGGCGCAGCTTCCGGACCGGGGTGGTGGTGCGGCAGAAGGCAGAAGAGGAACAGATGTTGGACATGTGGATCAAGGAAGAAGTCTGCTCTGCTCGAGCCAGCATCATTGACAAGTGGAAGAAATTTCAGGGAATGAACCAGGAACAAGCCATGGCTAAGTACATGACCTTGATCAAGGAGTGGCCTGGCTATGGCTCCACACTCTTTGATGTGGAGGTGAGAGCTGGTTCCTGTGTGTTGCATTGTGAGCAGACAGATGCTTTGTCAGAACCTGAACCATACTGGCTTATAAGAAGAGGGGGAATAAGCCCTTTGAGTCTCACTGTTAATGGCCCCTACCTCCTGAAGGTTTTTATTTACGTGTGTGTGTGTGTGTGTGTGTGTGTGGTGTTTGGAATTTGGCTACCACCTCATGAGGTTGTTTTTGGTTTGGTTGGGTTTTTCCTTTTTTTACTTTATTTTTGTTTTATGTGTATGATTATTCTGGCCTGCATGTGTGTATATAAAGTGCACTGTGTCATACAGTGCTTGTGGAGGGCAGAGGAGTACATCAGATATTCAGTCCCCTGGAACTGGAGATTTTACTGACTGTTTGTTAGCCACCATGTGGGTGCTGGGTACCAAACCAGGGTACTCTGCAAGAGCAGCCAGTGCTCTTAACTGCTGAGCCTCCTTCCAAACCTTGTGGGTTTTGTTTGTTGTTTGGTTGGTTGGGTGGTTGGGTGGGTTTGGTTTGGTTTGGTTTGGTTTGGTTTGGTTTGGTTTAAGACCATTGACTGAAAGAAATTCCACCAGTGGTCTATAGTAGAGGAAGGCTGGCCAAACTGGCCTAGAGGTCAAACCCTCTTCCTAGATGTGTTTTCTTTGGCTGTTCTCATGCAGATGGGGCAGAGTTTAGGCTTTATGACAGAGACCACAAATCCTGAGACATTTCCCCCTGCCCCTGAACAGACATGCTTACCAGCCCCTGTGTGTAGACTAGCTTACAGTTATCGTATGATCTCAGCAACTCAGCATGTTCTTTGATGACTTTAGATTGAACCTTAAAAAATCATGAATATTGGTTGCATATTTTAAGGTGCCTTAACTGCTTCTGATAGGAACCTGTCTTGAATGTAATTGGTTGGTTGATTCTGAGGTATATAGAGGAGGCACTTTATGTCATGTATGTGCTGTATTCAGTGGGCCTGATTTTTTTTTTTTTTTTTTTTTTTGGTCTTTTTGAGACAGGGTCTCCCTGTAGCCCCAGCTGGCCTGGAACTCACTCTGTAGACCAGGCTGGCCTTGAACTCACAGAGATCCGCCAGCCTTTGCCTCCCAAGTGCTAGGATTAAAGGTGTGCACCACCACGCCTGGCCAGCAGGCCTGATTTATACCAGCCCTGCACACCTTGAGTTCTTTCACTAATCTGTAAAAGCAAGTCTGCAGTTAAGCAGTGAGATGCATTTACACTGAATGTAGACCAGGTCATTGTCTCTCTACACACAGCAACTGGGGGAACTTACTTGTGTGGTCCCCATAAGCCAACCCAGACAGATGGAGACAGACCTAAGGACAGAAGAGCAGACTTGGCTCAGGCAGGGTGGCTGGCCATGTTGAGCTGCTTGCCCAGCCTATATACCATCTGCTTCTTCCATGTGGCCAATTCCGAAGGCTCTAATAGAATAGCTAATCCAGGCAAGTATGAGATGCTGTCAAGATGTAGAGAGGCAGAGCAAGGTTTTTGGTTTTCTGAAAAATCCCAAAATTGATTGCCCAATCAGAAATCAAGCAGGATGCCCACAGAGGTGCCGTTTTTCCTGCTTCAGTGCCATGTACCAGCATGTAGACCTCAGTCAGCATCACCTGCAAAGCACTTTCCTGGATGTCCACCTATGGCTTCAAGACTTTGTGTTCTAGGCTTCATGATTCAATGCTTTCTTACGCTGAGTCTCTTCCCCCCCAGTGCAAGGAAGGTGGCTTCCCCCAGGAGCTCTGGCTGGGCGTCAGCGCAGATGCAGTGTCTGTCTACAAGCGCGGAGATGGCAGACCGCTAGAAGTCTTCCAGTATGAGCACATCCTCTCCTTTGGGGCACCCCTGGCCAACACCTACAAGATCGTGGTTGATGAACGGGAACTGCTCTTTGAGACCCCTGAGGTAAGAGGCAGGGTAGAGGGTACTTGATGAAAGGGTCTTGATGAAAGGACAGAGCAGCACCCCACTCCTGATGCCTTTGACCAAAACTCTTCTTTGAATTATCCAGTCTAGGTTTCCTGACGGGAACACAGTACTGTGGTTCCTCCCCCAACTCCAGGATCCTTGAAGCCAAAGGCATATAACTCCAAATTTCTCCTTGTGTACAATAAGGAAATTTGGTTCTTTTATAAATCAGTGGGTCAGGGAGGGAAAGGAAGGAAAATAATACAGATGAAAAGACTGAAAGCTTGGGGGGTAGAGCAGGTAATTACTGCAGTGCATCCGCTGGTGGCTGCGCACTGAGCCTGCGCCCCAGTGCATCCACAGAGCAGGGGAGAGCCGAGGGGCATGCCCTCCTGGGCATAGCTGACTGCTGGTCACAAACAAAACCACATTCAGAAAAGCCTCTAAATATGTATGCTCGCAACTCCAGACTTGAGCCCGTGTAATAATACAAGAAGGGGAGTGTGCTTCTTGAACAGCATCCAGAGGGTTGACCAGAATTTACCGCTATAGTCTGCAGAGGTTGATGTGGTCTCCACATGTCACCTCTCTTTAGTGAGGTTAGTAATCCTTGCCCTGATGATACCAACTCTTGATGCATTAGTGTTTTCTAATGTGCAGAGACTTGACAACATCAAATAAAATCATTCTGTACACAGGGAGTTCTGGGCGGTGCACACTGTATTTAGAAAAGCACCAGGTCACTCTCCTTGACTAAGAATAGTCAGCTAAACTCTTGGCTTCCTGTGACACTGGAGCCTTGAATTAGCATAGGAAGCTGCTGGCTTTTGCAGGAAGGACAGACAGAGGACATATCTAGTTAGGCTCTTGAACCTGGTGGAGAGACCCAGGTTCCATGTGTGGTTTCTTCTCTTTCCTGATAGGTAGTGGACGTGGCCAAGCTCATGAAAGCCTATATCAGCATGATTGTGAAGAAGCGATACAGCACCACACGCTCCGTGAGCAGCCACGGCAGCTCCAGGTGAAGACGAGAGAGCCCACGTGACTTAGAGCTGCCCGTGCCACCGTCTGCCTAGGCCAGCACCAGGTCCTGACCAGGTTGGAAACAGAGCTGCCCAAGCGTTTGGCAGCCAGTCCTGGGAAGGAGTCGTCTCCGGGATTCCTTTCACCCTGTCAACTTCAGTGATCACGTATTAAGCTGTCAACCTTAACAGTCTGCACAATTTCCAAAGCTTTTCTACTCATAGATGAAACATGCCTTAAAAAAAAAGAATGGGAAGAGAAGCCACGCTGCCACCAAAGCAGCCACAAGTGCCTTGACTTGGGGAACCGACCCTAATCGACCTTAACTGTGCTACTGAAGGGGGAGCTTTTCCCCTTCTGTGGGGGCATACAGAGCTTGGAAGTGGGGCGTGGATCTTGATTATGCACTAACCTCCCAGCCCGATTTCCCGAGTACAGGGAAGGTGAGGGAGCGGGAGGGAAGACAGCGGGAGGGGCAGGACGTGGGAGGGACAGGACGCGGGAGGGGCAGGACGCGGTCCCGAGTGCTGCGGTCCCGAGTGCTGCTGGCAGCCGTCGTTACTGGGTCTACTTTTTGCCTTCTTTCATTTTTTAAATGTCTGTGTTTGCCCACGCATGCATGCATTCATAAACTCAACACTTTAACCACTGTTTAAGGAGCATTAAACACAAAGGGAAAGGATGTGCAATGGTGTAAACAGTCTGTATATTTTAATAGTCAGAGTTGAGTCTTCAGTGATTACTATAACGTGGTTTTATTAACAGATCGGAATCCTGCATTTTCTTGTTTTTGCTGTATCTTGGAAAGAGATGTTTTGACTCGGTTTTGTTTTACATGTAGCAAGGGCCATGACCTGTGTCTGCTGTCTTACCAACAGGTCTGCAGCCTACAAGATAACTATTTATAAGCCACTCTTAAACTGCTAGCTCCAGTGCTGTTTTTAGAACAATATGAAGTCATTTTAGAGTCTTTCATTTCTAAAGGTT
This sequence comes from Rhizomys pruinosus, assembly GCA_009823505.1. Lineage (NCBI taxonomy): Eukaryota > Metazoa > Chordata > Mammalia > Rodentia > Spalacidae > Rhizomys > Rhizomys pruinosus. Next base: position 3,462,042 of record VZQC01012421.1, read on the forward strand.
AAGTTAATTTTTGTCTTCTTTGGAGGATAGCATGTACCGCTCTGGACAGATTGCAGGTCTAACCATGGTGGGTGGGAGAAAGCCAACACGTCCCCACTGTAACACGTAGGAGAGGCTCCAAAGGCCCCTGGCGTGGAATGCACACATTATTTTGTCCCAAGTTTATAATGGTGATCTGAGCAAGGCACCTGTAAATACATCAGCATCTGACCAGCAGAGAAAGAATCTGGACTTGGGCTTTTATTTTTATATGGAAAAGGTATAAAGACTTGGGCCAATTGAGTCTACTCAGAAAGAAAAATTAAATTTGCCTTATCCCATATGGACTCTGCTAAAGTGGTGTTTGCTGGCTCACAGAAAGTTTTACAATAAAAGATATTGACTAACATGGTGTATACTTGCTGTATTTGGGTGGTTTTCAGTAACCATAAGAGGGTTTGCTTCTTTATTTTTTAGATTTTATTATTACATATTAAGTGTTACATTCTAGGTTACATGAGGCCATTTTCTTTTTTTTTTTTNTTTTTTTGGTCTTTTCCAGACAGGTCTCCCTGTAGCCCCAGCTGTCCTGCTGTCCTGGAATTCACTCTGTAGATGAGGCTGGCCTTGAACTCACAAAGATCCCCCTGCCTCCGCCTCCCAAGTGCTAGAATTAAAGGCGTGCACCACCACGCCCAGCCATGAGGCCATTTTCATATAAGTGTATAAGACACTCTGAGCCTCCCTCCCCGGGCCCCACTTCTCCCCCTTTATTCCCCTAGGCAGTTTCGCTTCTGCTTTCATGTCATCTGTTCATATTCTATAAGGTCTAGGACCTACAAATGCTATTGCCTGAGAGTGACTTAATTTGTTTAATTTTATTGTCTCCCATTACATTCATTTTCCCTCAGATGACATAACTTTACTCTTTATGGTTAGAAAAACAATCATATTATATATGTGTATATATATATAATTTTACATTTTCTTTATCCTTTGATAGGTACTTTAGTGAAGTTTATAGAATGGGAGAAAATATTTACTAGCTGTACATCAGATAGAAAACTAGTATACAGCCTGGCATGGTGACACACACCTTTAATCCCAGCACTTGGGAGGCAGAGGCAAGCAGATCTCTGTAAGTTAAAGGCCAGCCTGGTCTACAGAGTGAATTCCAGGCCAGCTGGAGCTAAAGGGAGACCCTGTCTCCTAAAGAAAAGAAATAACAATAATAGTAGTAGTAGTAAAGAAAGAAGAAAATTAGTATCCAAAGTATTCAAAGAAGTCAAAAAAATAGACAAAAAACAACCCAGTTAATAAATAGCCTAATGCAATGAGCATGCAGTTCTCAAAAGATGAAGTGCAAGTGATCAATAAATACATGAGAAGAAGTATTCAGCATCGCTAGCCACCAAAGGAAGGCAAATAAAAACTGCTTTGAGATTCCATCTCCTCAGAATTGCAGCCATCAAGAAAACGTAACAAATGCAGAGAAGGATCCTTGTTCCCCCACCCCCACCCCCCAAGGAATGATTGACTGGGACTCATCACCAGTCGAGAAGGATCCTTGTATACTGCTGTTGGGAATGTACAGTAGTCCAGCCACTCTGGAAATCAGTATGGAGAATCTTGAAAAACTCAAAATAGACCTACCATATAACCCAACTATGCAAGTTCTAGGTATTTACCCAAAGGACTCAGGTCAATGTATCCCAGGGGGCACTGTTTTTGTGGTGGTGTTTGGGATATCACTTTGGGTTTCAGAGTATCTAATCTTTGTATTCCACAGCTGTCCTCTAGAACATTTAGGCGACTGGGTCCACAACCACAGATACACAAATTGAGATGTCTAAGTCTCTTGTACAGAATGGCGTCATGTTGACACATAGACACTTCAGTCCACAGCCTCGGCACTCTTGCCTGGTGTATGGTGATTGCTATATGGTTACATCTTGTTACTTGGGGAGTAATGTGCAGTATGAAGTTGTTTGGACGTTACTTGAAACCGTGGGTGTGGAATGCTCAGTGACACAAGGCCAATTAACTGCATTTGTTGAGACCTGAAAGCAGACCTCTGACCTAGCCATCTCAACCATTCCCCTAACACTTTTTGTTACTCCAAGAAAGCAGATACGATCAAAATAAGAGGACTTACAAAGGAAACAACTCCACAAGTCAGAGGACTTGACTGCCTTCATGCCCTATTGCCTGTCTGCAAAGTGTGCAGTTGACTACGGCAGGGGAGCGAGTTGGCACTGGTCACTGCTGTGCTTTGGAAAGTTACCTGAAGCTGGCAGGTGCTGCCAGGAACCTCAGACCTTGTGGGACAGAAGGAAAACAAGCAAGTGGGACAGTTTGTTTTCATTTTGGAGAAACATTTTGGCAGAGATTCCCTTTCCAGTGCTCACCACTAAAGATCCTCTATGTGGATTTGCCCAAGGGGTGTGGCACTCCAGTCATGGTGAGGGAAGGCACCCTAGCACCCCTGCAGGACGGAAACTTCACAGGTGCCTGGCACACCAATAGTTTTGTTTGCTTTTGATGTCTTAATGGGAAGTGACTAGATGGAGATGCGTCAGAGTGCCAAGGCCTGTGTGCTTTCCCTTGGTTCCCCCCAGAGCTGCCTCTTATATAACTACAAAACAGTCTCACACCTGGGAAATGACCACTGCACTTCCTCACCCCAGAGCCTACTGCTTCACAGTTCTCCACATCCTCACTGGTGTGTGTGATGTTGTAGCTTTGAACACAGACAGCGGAATACCAGCAAAGTGTTTGGTATTTATTTGTTTAATTTGTCTGAGACAGGAACTTCTTGTAGCCCCAGTTGGCCTGGAATTGGCCTTGACCTCACAGAAATCTGCCCGCCTCTGTCTAGGTGCTAGGATTAAAGGTGTGCACCATCACACCCAGCTTTTTTTTTTTTTTTATGTGTACAAGTATTTGGCCTGCATGTATGTAAGTGCACCCATGTTGTGCAGTGCCTCCAAAGGCCAGAAGAGGATGTTGAACCTGCTGGAACTGGAGTTAAGGACAGTTCTTAGCTGCTGTGTGGGAGCTGGAAACTGAACTCAGGTCTTCTGCAAGAGCAGCCAGTGCTCTTAGCTGCTGAGCCATCTCTGCAGTCCCTATCTGTTTGATTATTAATTTTCTTTGGAAGAGAATAGACAAGAGCAGTTTAAAAAATTAAAATACAGGGGCTGGAGAGATGGCTCAGCAGTTAAGAGCATTGGCTGCTCTTGCAAAAGACCCAGATTCGAATCCCAGCACCCACATGGTGGCTAACAACCATCATAATTCTAGTTCCAGGGAACCGACTCCCTCCTCAGATCTCCTAGGATATTACACAACACAATGCACTTACATGCAGGCAACACACGGATATACATGAAATGAAAATAATAAATATTCTTAAATTAGAATACTCAAACTGAACTGCAGTCATGGCCTGCCAATTGGGCCCAGTTTTCCCTCTCTAGAAGTGACTTTTTTCTTTTTGAGACAGTAACCCGCCACATAGACCAGGCTAGCCTTGATCTCACAAACATTCCTGCTCCTGCCTCCCTCGTGCTAGGATTAAGATAACAATCAGCACCAACCATAACATTAATTACTCTTAGTAAGCACATACTAGGGGCTGGAGAGATGGCTCAGCCGTCAGGAGCACTGGCTGCTCTTGCAGAGGACCAGGATTCTATTCTCAGCACCCACAAGATGGCTAGTAAGCATCTGTAACTCCAGTTCCAAGGGCATCCAACATCCTCCCTCAGACCACGTGGGGCACTATATGACACGGGTGCACTTATACACATGCAGGCAATACACTCATATACCAAAAATAATAAAAATGCTTAAAAAGTGCATACCAATATTGCTGTTTAGATCTAAAAAGTAAATGATCAATACTATTTCAATGGGATTTGTAAAGGAAACCGAATTATAGTAAGCTACTTAGAGACTATTAGAAATAATTCTAAACACATGAAACAAGGCAGTGTGACAGCAGGCGTCTGGGCCATCTACATACATGTTGAAGGGATCTGGAAGGAGGGTACCATGACAATGTCTTGAAAGTAGGAGAGTGCTGAGCCAAACAGAAACCACAGGACTGTGATACTTTGGGCATGTGCCAGCACAGTGGGCAGATTTCAGAAAAGCCACAAGACAGATGTGGGCAGAGTGCAGGGGTCGAAGCTGACTCCTCTTCCACTCCTTTGATTCTCTCTCCGATGTCCTCAGCACACAGGTGCCAAGTGCACCTCCATCTTGATTTGTCATCACAGTAGCCATAGTAAGGGTTCTGTTATAAAGAGGATACTGAGATTTCAAAATAACTTACTGCAGCAGTTAGTGTTGCTGTGTGACAAATCACATCAGTGGCTGTATTAATTTGTCCTTGTGACAAAACAACTGCCAAAAGCACTTAGGAGGGATTTATTTTGGTTCTAGGTGCATAGATGCAGTTCATCATGATGAAGAAGGCATGGTGGCAAGAACATGAAGCTGGTCACTTTGCATCTGAGGTCAGGAAGCAGGGAGAGGTGAATTCGTTGCTTGCCAGCTCCCTCCTATTTATGCAGTATCCATGCCACAGATAGGGTTTTCCTTCTCACCCCAATGAACCTAACCAAGAAAAACCCTCACCAAGCCCAGATCCCGTCGCAGTTGACAATATTAACCATCCCAGTGGCTAAAATAGGCGCCTATTCAGCTCAAAATTTGAGAAGTTGTTGATGTGAGCTGGGCCACCTGGGCAGTCTGCTCACTCTCTCACGGCTCTTCAGCTACTCCCAAATCACGTTGGTGAGTCTTGCCTTGGTTTTCCCATGCTTAGAGCCACAGAAGATGTCATTCAGGTCTGTGTGTTTCATCTGGTCTCATCCTCCAGCTAGCTAGTCGAACCAGATTTAACAAGGTCTCAAAAAAATCTTAAAGGGACAGTTGATTAGTGATTTCCTCCACCTCCTACTTCTGGCCTGTAATCAAGAGGCAGGGGAAACAGACTCTTTATCTTGTTGGTTGCTACAAAGTCACTCAGCAAGAGGCTGAAGAACTGTGGCCAGTTTTGTCATCTACCATCTTACTGCAAATCACAGTATCACAATGATGGACAGACCAGATCCGGCTACCTCTGACTGAAGGCTCGCTCTTCCTCACAAACGTCCCGTTCTTCGCTGTCTCCTCACATGGCCGCATCCCTTCTGGGAGCCATAATTTACCAGAATCCCATCACCATTACACACGGTCCTGATGGACGCCTGTGCTGTGCCCGGCACACTATTTCAGTTTCCAGTGTCTCCTTCTAGACTTCTCTCGTCCCTCTTGCTTCTCTCCTGTTCATTTTCTCTTCATTCATGACCACATGGTTCAGGTTTTAATTTCTTCTCATAGAGCCGCCTAGGGCAGAACCATACCCCTGTTTTATGACACCTCAAGATTTCCCATAGCTGTGCCATGTTATGAGCCCCAGCTGAGCCCAGAAGTTAAAACTTAAAGTATAGGAATTTAAAAGTTTAATTCAACTGAACCAGGGTAGGAGTCTGAGAATAGGTCAGCATATTCCTGGTTGCTTAGGAACTAACTCATTCTGCATGGCTTCTGTACTTTATGCTTGGCTTGCTTTTAGAGAATAGGAATTGTTAGAAGGACTCACCACCCCTAAGCTTGGGAACTTGAACTTTCCACCCCTGGATATGGCTTTTCCTATAAAAATGCCTCCCAATTATAACTGGAAGCTACAAACCAACTGAATGTATGGTGAGTAGTCATCAGCTGACTAAAGATGTTCTATTGGCTTCATTTTGTGTCTGAGTGGTCTTCTCTGGTGAAATTACTCCATTACACCCCAGTAACCCAATGCCCTCCCCTTTTAAATTTCAGTAATAGAATTACCTAATCTTAGGTACACTGGACGCTTGGCTGCAGAATACATTTTCCAGGCTCATCTGCAGTTCAGTGCATGTGTTCATTTTAACAGGGCAAATTTTTTTTTTTTTTTTGGTCTTTTCAAGACAGGGTCTCCCTGTAGTCCCAGCTGTCCTGGAACTCACTCTGTAGACCAGGCTGACCTTGAACTCACAAAGATCTGCCTGCCTCTGCCTCCCAAGTGCTAGGATTAAAGGCATGAGCCACCACGCCCGGCCAACAGGGCAAATTCTTGAGACTTCTCTCCCAAAAAGGTGAAATGTAATTCTCACAAGTATGTGCTAGCCTTGGTGGTTACTCTTAATGAATAAATGAGTGGTGGAGATGCTTTCAAGCCAAGGTGAGACCAAGAGACAAGTCTCTACTTGTTTTTTCTCTTAGATTACTACACTCTGACATGATATATGTAATAGTCTTGCTGTTACTTAAAAAAAAAAAAAAAAAAAACTGTATATGGAGCTACATAGAAGTGAGGTGTCCAGGGCTCCAAAGGCTTCCGGCCTGGAGCTCCCTGTTATCCCAGCTTCAGCAATAAGGCATCTCCTTGAGTGTCACTCTGGTTTTCACCTGCCCTGGTTCATGTTGTAGGAAGAAGCACAGATGAAGTGTCCCTACTAAGATTTTCCCAGATTGTGTTTTCTAACAACCATTAAGTTTGGGAGTGGTTGGTTTCACATTAATACCAGGAACTATTTTGATAGTAGATATTGGGTGCTGTCATAACTTATTTTTGATTTTGGAACTAAGCATTGGGAAGAAGGTGGCCTCAGGGAACATGTTAGAGGAAACAGAAAGGACCTCAAAGAGAGTTTCTAGAAGTCTGATGACCCTCTAAGGGGTTACTGGTGAAGGTAAACAAGCGAACTGATAGTGGCCTTGTCGTCTGTCTTTCTCTAGCGTGGACGCTTTCTGTCACTGCTCAGCCTTGGGCCCACGGTCTAGAGACCAATCATCATGCCTTCATAAAGTTGCAGAATTCTGACAGAGATATTTGAAGTTGATGTAGAAATTGCCAAACGGGCTGGAGAGATGGCTCAGCAGTTAAGAGCACTGACTGCTCTTGCAGAGGACCCAGGTTCAATCCCCAGCACCCACATGGCGGCTAAGAACCATCTTTAACTCCAGTTCCAGGGGAATCCGACACCCTCTTCTGACCTCCTTGGCATTGCACGACACCAGTGCACCAACCTACATGCAGACAGTACATTCATACACATAAAAAATAATAAATTTATTTTTAAAAATTGCCAAACAATCTGTGACCATCAAGACCATGTTGGAAGATTTGGGAATGGATGATGAAGGAGATGATGACCCTGTTCCTCTACCAAGTGTTAATGCAGCAATACCAAAAAAGGTCATTCAGTGGTGCACTCACCACAAGGATGATCCTCCTCCTCCCGAGGATGATGAGAATAAAGAAGAGCGGACAGATGATATTCCTGTTTGGGACCAAGAATTTCTAAAAGTTGACCAAAGAATGCTTTTTGAACTTATTCTGGCTGCAAACTACTTAGACATCAAAGGTTTGCTTGATGTTACATGCAAGACCGTTGCCAATATGATTAAGGGGAAACTCCTGAGGAGATTCGCAAGACCTTCAATAACAAAAATGACTTTACTGAAGAAGAGGAAGGAAGCCCAGGCGCGCAGAGAACCAGTGGTGTGAAGAGAAGTGAAGTGGCCCGCACTGGGACACTAGAAGCAAAGCTCCAACACTAGCGGCACTGCTTTGTGTATAACTGATAATGGTAGATGAACAGTAGACAGATGCAGCAGCAGGTCAGCTGTGTCAGCACAATGTCCTCACTGCATGTGTAGTTCCAGCACGGATCACTTCTATGAGCAGAAGTTGCCTTTTTTTTTGCTTTTTTTTTACCCCCCTTTACTCTGAATAAAACTGAATTAGGGTTCTCTATAGAAAGTGGCATTTTGGGCTTTCTCTTTCTGTACAGCGATTTCTGCCTAGTTTATTGTCTAGTTAACTTCAGTGAGCTTTTCAAAGTTGGTATTGTAAATAAAACAACTTATGAAAAGTATTCTGTAATAGAAAAAAAAAAGGGAACTGAAGGCTGGAGAGATGGCTCAGCACTGACTGCTTTTTCAGAGGAGCCAAGTTCAATTCCCAACACCTACATAGTGGCTGACAACCACCCTTATCTCCAGTTCCAGGGAAATTCAGTGCCTTCTTCTGATCTCTGCGGGCATTGCATGACACAGGTGCACTTACATGCAGGCAATATATTCATACATTAAAATAAAAATAATAAAATATATTTTTGTCTTTTTGAGACAGGGTCTCCCTGTAGCCCCAGCTGGCCTGGAACTCACTATGTAGACCAGGCTGGCCTTGAACTCACAGAGAGCCACCTGCCTCTGCCTCCTGAGTGCTGGGATTAAAGTTGTGGACACTACCACGCCCAGCCTCCAAATAATAAAATATTTTTTTAAAAAGGGAAGTGAGGAAAATATTCCTAGAAGTCAGAAGAAACGGCATCATTGTGATTCAGTTGCAGAGAGTTTGTCATGTGAGATGGCTCCTGCTTATAATCCCCAGCACTTGAGAAACTAAGGTAGGAGGGTTTCGACAAGTTCCAGGCTACATAATGAGTTTCAGGCCAGTCTGGTCTATAGTATGAGATCCTGTCTCAAAACAACAGCAACAAAACAAGGTTGCTATAAGAAACAATTGGCTGAGCATGGTGGTGTATGCCTGCATTCCAAGTGCTTGAGTGGTAGACCTGAGAGGGTCAGGCCAGCCCATACTACATGAGAGCCTTTCTCAAAAACAAAACCAAAAACAATGATCACCAGAACCCACATGGTAGGGAGGACTCCTGCCTGATGGCCAGAACCCACATGGTGGGGAGGACTCCTGCCTGATGGCCGGAACCCACATGGTGGGGAGGACTCCTGCCTGATGGCCGGAACCCACATGGTGGGGAGGACTCCTGCCTGATGGCCGGAACCCACATGGTGGGGAGGACTCCTGCCTGATGGCCGGAACCCACATGGTGGGGAGGACTCCTGCCTGATGGCCGGAACCCACATGGTGGGGAGGACTCCTGTCTGATCGCTGGAACCCACATGGTGGGGAGCACTCCTGCGATTTGTCCTCTGGCCACCACATGTGCAGCACATCACAGGCCACCTACCCACACATGAAATAAACAAATGTAAAAAGGGGGGCTGGCGAGATGACTCAGTGGTTCAGAGCACTAGCTGCTCTTGCAGAGGACCTGGCTTCGAGTCCCAGCAACCAAATGATGACTAACAACCATCTGTAACTTTTCCATAACTTGCCTGTAGATCCAGTTCCAGGGGAATCCAACACCCTCCTCTGACCTCTGCAGGTACTGTACAACACAGGTCCACTTACACACATGGACGCAATACACTCATATACATAATAATGATAAGTAAAACATTTTTTAAATATTTTAAAAACAAACAAACAAACTTGCATTTCTATGTAGGACTAACAACCAATTACAAAACCAAGTTTTTTGTTTTTGTTTTTGCTTTTTTTTTTGTTTTTTTTGTCTTTTCGAGACAGGGTCTCCCTGTAGCCCCAGCTGACCTGGAACTCACTCTGTAGACCAGGCTGGCCTTGAACTCACAAAGATCCGCCTGCCTCTGCCTCCAGAGTGCTAGGATTAAAGGCGTGTGCCACCACGCCCGGCTACAAAACCAAGTTTTTTTTTTTTTTAATTTTATTTATTTCTGTATGTGTATCAATGTACTGTCTGCATGCAGGTTTGTGCACCCGTGTCGTGCAATGCCGCGGAGGTCAGAAGCGGGAGTCGGATTCCCCTGGAACTGGAGTTCTCCTGGAACTGGAGTTTCAGACGGCTCTCGGCCGCCATGTGGGTGCTGGGGATCAAACCCGGGTCCTCTGTAAGAGCAGTCAGCGCTCTTAACCGCTAGGCCGCCTCTCCAGCCCCCAAAACCAAGTTTTAAAATGATGCTTATACAATGTTATTAAAACATTTAATGTCTGACAGAAAATCTAGAAAGAATGTTGCCTCCTCTACTGTGAAGCCCCTGGCTCCGCCTGAACCGAGATGGAACTCTAGCCACAAAAGCAAATCCAATGAGAATCAGAGGCTGCAAGATGAAATGCCAGCCAGTCATGACAGCAAAAGAGGTTTCAGAGAGAGGGAAATTAGGATCTGAACCCAGTTTATATTAGAAAGTAGGCAGAAAACCAGAGACTCCTAAAGCCACTCTGAGAATCCTTCAGTACCAAATAGAAAACAGAGGCTTAAGGTGACTACTAAAGCATGCTAGTCACCAAATATATTCTAGTAGGCTTTTCTTTTTAAGATTTATTTTTTAAATTATGTGTGTGTGTATCTCTGTGTTGTGTGGTTGTGTGTCTGTGTGTTGTGTGTGTCTGTGTGTGTTGTCTGTGTGTGTTGTGTCTTTGTGTGTGTTGCATGCGTGTCTGTGTTGTGTCTGTGTGTGCTGTGTGTCCATGTGTGGTGTGTGTCTGTGTGTGTCTGTGTCTGTGTGTGGTGTGTGTCTGTGTTGTCTCTGTACATGTTGTATGTGTCTGTGTGTGTTGTGTGTCTACGTATGTTGTGTCTGTGTCTGTGTGTGTCTCTGTGTGTGTCTGTGTCTCTGTGTGTTGTGTCTGTGTGTGTCTCTGTGTGTGTCTGTGTCTCTGTGTGTTGTGTCTGTGTCTGTGTGTGTTGTGTCTTTGTGTGTGTTGCATGCGTGTCTGTGTGTGCTGTGTGTCTGTGTGTGGTGTGTGTCTGTGTGTGTCTGTGTCTGTGTGTGGTGTGTCTGTGTCTGTGTTGTCTCTGTACATGTTGTATGTGTGTGTCTGTGTGTGTTGTGTGTCTACATGTGTGTCTGTGTCTGTGTGTGTCACTGTGTGTGTCTGTGTCTCTGTGTGTTGTGTCTGTGTGTGTCTCTGTGTGTGTCTGTGTCTCTGTGTGTTGTGTCTGTGTGTGTCTGTGTCTGTGTGTGGTGTGTGTCTCTGTGTGTATTGTGTCTGTGTGTGTTGTGTGTCTGTGTGTGTTGTGTGTCTGTGTGTATTGTGTGTCTGTGTGTCTCTGTGTCTGTGTGTCTGTGTGTGTTGTGTGTCTGTATCTGTGTCTGTGTGTCTTGTGTCTGTGTATGTATTATGTCTCTGTGTGTGTTGTGTGTCTGTGTGTCTCTGTGTGTGTCTGAGTGTGTTGTCTGTGTGTTGTGTGACTGTATCTGTGTCTGTGTGTATCTTGTGTCTGTGTGTGACCCTGTCTACGGGTCATGTAACAATAGGTACCCGAGGAGGACCCCAAAACCTGTGAAGATTAGGCGAGAGAGAAGATCGAGACTTTGCAAAGGTTGTCAAAGTCTAATTTATTGAGCAAAGACAGCAGTATATATTTAGCAAAAGGCGGGAAGCATATAGGGGCAGTGTAAAGCAGGGTAATCAGTTGATCGGGCTCTCTGGCATCAGAGGAGGGT